>JACBKR010006015.1:0-15072 GCA_014218235.1 Colocasia esculenta | reverse complement strand
AATTAATTGAGTCAACCGTATACTGTGTGCGGTGAATAGATTTATGAGGGATGGGGGCTTATTAAGTACTACATATATATCAGCATGCATATGCATGTATTAAGGTAGAGGTCCGTCGACCAACGAGGGTGACATATATGCATGTAGGTAATTAATTGTCGAGCTAGCGACCGTGCATGGATGACCCGTCCTCGATCGTCGACTCACGTAATCGTCACTAACTATTAAGCACTCTTTCTATAAAAATATATATGTGAATAAATAAATAATGTTGGTTAAACAAACCAAGGTAGTACGTATATACGCGTCGTATTAATTCCAGGAAGGAAGGAAATCTTCTTGATACTTAGTTTCTAAATTCAGGACTGGGACTTCACTTCTTACGTATATCAGTGTCGTTTCAAGCTCTTGTAACTCTCATATATTCTACGGATTTGTTTTTGAGTCATACGATCTATATATATGTGCTTTCTTTTCGCCTTTCTTGCTCATGGATTAACTCTTCTTTGCCACGGCGACAAGAGACAGTGTGCTCATGTCATAGGAAAAAAATGATTATTTTTTACTAACATTATCTTTTGACAGTGGATTTAACATGTACATCTAAAGGAAATACATCACGTACGCCCACCACAAGAATTGCGGGATTACCGACGAATATTTCCGACGGATTATTTTCCGTCGGAATTACCGACTAAAATATATCGGTCGAAAAATTCGTCGAAATATTCCGACGGAAATTATCCGTCGGAAATATCAGTCGGAACTAATATAATACCGACGGATTTCCGACGAAATAAAACCGTCGAATATCCGTCGGTAATACCACTATTCCCAATCCCGCGAAAACCCCCCTTCTTCCCCCTCCCCCTCTTTCCCTATCTCTCTTCTCTCTCTCTCTCTCTCTCTCTCTCTCTCTCTCTCTCTCTCCTCTCTCTCTCTCTCTCTCTCTCTCTCTCTCGCCGCCTGCAGCCCGCCGCCGTCGCCCCAAGCTCCCGCCACCGCCGCTCCCTTGCGCCGCCGTCGAGATGCCGGCCCGCCATCGCCCCGAGGTCCCGCCGCCGCCCCCGCCGCCGCAGGTACCCCGTCGCACCTCCCCTTCCCACCTGGCCCCCTCCCCCCTGCGGGAATGCCCCACCCCACCGGCCCTCCCCCTCACCCGGCCCACCCTCCCCTGCACACACCCCCCTCCCTTCCCACACGGCCCCCCTCCCCCTTGCACCCGGCCCCCCTCCCCCCTGCACCCGGCCCCCCTCCCTCATGCACCTAATAAATTAATACATGTAAACTAAATAAATATAATTAAGAATTAACATGTGACATTAACATAATTAACATGTACTAATCTATTTTAAATAAATATCTAAAAAAACTTAATTTAATTAGTTACTTTTCACCACCCATTTAACTTTCTATTAGAATGGTCGTCAACTATATAAAATACTATATTTGTTTGTTATAAAGTCTAATCAGATGTAGAGAAAATTTAAACGAGTTGGGGTTAACCTAACTACTTTTCTTTATTACTTTTTTTATTGTACTATGTGCTACCATCTACCATCTTTTTATATTATTTTTTATTGTACAGGAACTACATAGACCATGGTTTTAGTAAAAGAGAATTGTTGTCACAAGTATTAATCAATGTTAATTTAAATCAATTATGATTTAATTCCTTAATGGTTTGCATGTATTAATATATTTTTACAATTACATGGATCTATTGTTGTTCAAACAGAGGACAAGATTTAATGAAGCAACATATTCTCATGTTCTATATGTCATAGGCCGATTGTGACTCTTGTTGTACATTACTACATATTATATGTTGATGATGCTATTAAATTTAAGGAGATTACTTTGTTGCAATATGAAAGATGCAAATTGCTTGTAATAATGAAAGAAGAATTTTATTATTTTGCTTATAATTACACATGTGAATTATATTTAGGCCGCCTGTGAGACTTAGTTCTTTGTGATATTTTTGTATGAAATGACTACATGAAAGCCATAGACATATAATCTCTTTGCATTTTGGAGTGATTTGTTAGATTTGGTAATGCATATTGTATTTTAATAATCTCATTAAAATTTTAAAATGTAAAAACCATCATTGTTAAGTTTTTGTTCCACAAGAAAATACTAAACATATTGTCGTACTTAAAATAAAAATAAGAAACAAAGTCGACCCCCTCCCTTTTTTTAAGGTTCTGAAAAATCTTAAAATAAAAATAAAAATAAGAAAACGGGGATAAGAGATGGGAATTAGGGGATGACGACTTATTCCCCACTTACATCTATTTTTTTTGGATATCTTCAAAATATTTAAATCACCTTTGTCCCCATTTTTTTTACATGCCAAATGTAGAGTTGGCTGACGTGGCTCAGCTGGGTTACCCAGGGGCCCAAATAACCAGCATTTCTCTATCCATTATGCTTGGTGGGATTTTAAAGGGAGGGACAGGTTAGTCCGTTTTCAACATCCATTTAATTATCATTGGATAGATCTAGTAAAATAACATTATATATATAAGGAAATATAGTTAACTATGGGGGTAGGCGATGAGATAAACAAATTAGGGATATATATATATATAAAGAATAATCGCATTTCATATATATATATATAATATATATAAAGAAAATATCAAAATGGGATTAAAATTACATACAAGACGCCAGAAGAAGGATAAGAGTACTCTTCAGAAAATGTTATTCTACCATAATAGAAACTAAACAAAAATTACATACAGACGCAGAAGAAGGATAAGAGTACAATTCGTCGAGTACAAATGCCCCCCTCCCCCTCCCCGTCCCAGCACCCCCTTCCCATCCTGGCGCCCCCCTCCCCTACAAGTTCCTTCTCCTAATTGCTTATATTCAAAGCTTTTGGTAAATTAAGTTATTTTTTATTTATCTTGCTCGCTGTTATTTTTTTACGTTTGACATGAAAATAAACAATGCAATGACTTCTTTGTTAAACATATTGTTTACTTTAAAAATTCACACTGCAAGTAATCATTCAACATTCGTATGTTTATTTGTAGCCATTTGAGAGATTTTTTCATATTACCATATTATGACTTAATTCATATTTTAAATTACTCATGAAAAAATGTTATAAATTTTTTTTTGTAATTAGTGATGAGAGTTCGCGATTGGAAATTAGACTCAAAGAAGGACAAATGTCCCTCGCGATTTATTCAATTATTATTAATTTAGGTTTATTGCAGAACGTTGATTAATTTTATTTCTTTACAGCGGAGGTTCGCGTTCATGAGACCGAGGATCTCCCTCGAGCTCGCACCGTCTGGGAGTCTACTGCCCAGACTAATTTAAGAAAGTCGATGTGGGAGGCCCGGGACAAGGCAATGAAGACCACAGGCAACCGGGATCCTATGGCTTGGGTGGATTACGGCCCTGTTGGTGCGGAGGGACTATTGGGAGTCCCTTTGCGCGCGTTGGGCTGCTGGACCATGGCAGCAGCGGTCACAGGCGGCAATACGCAACAGAGCAACTCAACCGGAGAAGAATGTGCATACTAGTGGATCCGTATCTTATGCGACCCACAGTAAAAAATTGGTAAGTAATTTATTGTTCGATTCATATATACATATGGATTATTATTGTGAAACTAACTAATTTTGTTGAATTTTAGCATCACGACCTGGAGCGTGCCCCTACTTTCCGCGACTTATTTGACCGGACTCATAAGCGGAAGGGGACGGATGAGTATGTTACCGACAGTGCCCCACGATTGCTGTAAGTCAAGCTTTAAATTATGAATTCAATTATGATATTCAAGTAATTTGTTTTCAATAATGAATTTTAAATTATTTTACAGGAGACGTACGACAGGACGATGGCGGAGCGCTACATAGAGGGCACTCCCCAGCCAGATTTGGATGCGGACGCTTGGGTCGAGACAGCGGGAGTGCTGAGGAAGGGTCGAGTGTACGGCTTGGGGACAGCCTGGATACTCATCGAGTGTTGTCCTCATATGCCAGTTCGATCGCTCCTCCGGCACACGCGAGTTCATCTTCTGCGCCGCCCGTCAGTGGTGTAGAGGACATTAGAGGCATCATTCGGGAGGAGCTACGTACAGAGCTACAGACGCAGTTCAGCGATATGCTTCAGCAGTTCCTCTCAATAATGCAGGGAGTACGCCCCACACAGCCAGCAGCTCAGGTCAGTATTAGTATTAATTTCATATACCTAGGATTGGGTCGGACGTTCATACTTAAAGTGACGTGTGGGAACTGACGGAATCCAATTTGGATCTCCGGATTGGGTTGGGCATTCAAAGGACGGATCTAAAAACACCCAAGTATATATAAAAGGTTAAAACAAACAACCCGGGGGTCCAAAATCCCAAATAGGGATCGGATCGGCGTGCTGTTTTCTCCGACACGACCAGGTGGGTTAAAGTGACATGTAGAAACTGACGGAATCTAATTTGGATCTCCGGATTGGGTTGGGCATTCAATTGACGGATCTAAAAAACACCCAAGTATATATAAAGCGTCAAAACACACAACCCGGGGGTCCAAAATCCCAAATAGGGATCGGATCGACGTGCCGTTTTCTCCGACACGACCGGGTGGGTTATAGTGACGTGTAGAAACTGACGGAATCGAATTTGGATCCCCGGATTTGGTTGGGCATTCAATGACGGATCTAAAAACAGGCAAGTATATAAAAAAGGTTTAAAACACACAACCCTGGGGTCAAAATCCCAAATAGGGATCCGATCGATGTGCCGTTTTCTCCGACAAGACCGGGTGGTAAAGTGACGTGTAGAAACTGATGGAATCCAATTTGGATCCCCAGATTGGGTTGGGCATTTAAAGGACGGATCTAAAAACACGGCCCATCATATATAAATGGTCAAAACACGCAACCCGGGGGTCCAAAATCCCAAATAGGGATCGGATCGACGTGCCGTTTTCTCCACACGACCGGGTGGGTTAAAGTGACGTGTAGAAACTGACGGAATCTAATTTGGATCCCCGGATTGGTTGGGCATTCAAAGGACGGATCTAAAAACACGGCCAAACATATATAAATGGTCAAAATTAACACGCAACCCGGGGGTCCAAAATCCAAATAGGGATCGGATCGGCGTGCCGTTTTCTCCGACACGACGGGTGGGTTAAAGTGACGTGTGGGAATTGACGGAATCCAATTTGGATCTCCGGATTGGGTTGGGCATTCAAAGGACGGATCTAAAAAACACCCAAGTATATATAAAAGGTTAAAACAACAACCCGGGGGTCCAAAATCCCAAATAGGGATCAGATCGACGTGCCATTTTTTCCGACACGACCGGGTGGGTTAAAGTGACGTGTAGAAACTGACGGAATCGAATTTGGATCCCCGGATTTGGTTGGGCATTCAATTGACGGATCTAAAAACATGCAAGTATATATAAAAGGTTAAAACACACAACCCGGGGGTCCAAAATCCCAAATATGGATCCGATCGACGTGCCGTTTTCTCCGACACGACCGGGGGGTTAAAGTGACGTGTAGAAACTGACGGAATCTAATTTGGATCCCCGGATTGGTTGGGCATTCAAAGAACGGATCTAAAAACACGGCCAAACATATATAAATGGTCAAAACACGCAACCCGGGGGTCCAAAATCCCAAATAGGATCGGATCGGCGTGCCGTTTTCTCCGACACGACCGGGTGGGTTAAAGTGACGTGTGGGAATGACGGAATCCAATTTGGATCTCCGGATGGGTTGGGCATTCAAAGGACGGATCTAAAAACACCAAGTATATATAAAAGGTTAAAACACACAACCGGGGGTCCAAAATCCCAAATAGGGATCGGATCGACGTGCCGTTTTCTCCGACACGACGGGTGGGGTTAAAGTGAGGTGTGGGAACTGACGGAATCCAATTTGGATCTCCGGATTGGGTGGGCATTCAAAGGACGGATCTAAAAACACCCAAGAAAATGATGGATCTAAAAATAGTATTGTATTAAGCTTGAGAAATAATCACATGTTTTAAATTTTATTTTTGAAAATACTGTATGTCTTTTATTATTATTAAAGTTTCTCATTTTAATTTGTTTTAATATAGGAATCCAGCTCCAGACGATGACGAGGCAGGGACAACAGACGATCCAGCAGATCTATGTTGATTTTTGTATTCATTATTCTATATGATTTTATATTTATTATATTTTATGATTTTATGTTGATTCTTAGTATTGTTAAATTATGAATATTGTAGCAGGTTTGACATTGTAGCAATGTTGACAAATCATTTTTATTTGCTTATTAAAAAAAATGTGTATTTTCCGACGGATTTTCCGACGGATAAGTATCCGTCGGAACTTATAAATTACCGACGGAAAAAGACCGTCGGTAATCCCGTCGGAAAATACTGACGGATTGGCCGACGGATAAGTATCCGTCGGAACTGATAAATTACCGACGGCTAAACACCGTCGGCAATTCCGTCGGAAACTACTGACGGCTTTACCGACGGATTATATCTGTCGGCGGTTTCGACCGAATTCCGACGGAATTGTTATCCGTCGGAAATTTCTGACCAAGTATTTCCGACGGAAGGTTTCCGACGAGCTTTGGACGGAAAGCGGTCGGAAGGCGCTTTTTCCGACAGAATACCGACGGATTTCCGACGAATTCAGTCCGTCGATAATCCCGCTTTTTCTTGTAGTGGCCTCCTCTTAATTTTTATATATGAAGTATAGTGACAACTTTTTAATGTCAAATGCCAACATGCACGGCACAATTTTATTTACTTATATCAGCTTTTGATGCCACGAATTCTGGGTATAATTAAACCCGTCTTCGTTATACTTTTAAGTACAATATATAGCTCATGACCTAGCTACGTACCTGCAAGAATATTTTTTTTTTTTAAAGAAAAAGGTCAATAGCAACGCTACATACATACATTTAGCCTCAGTTGGGTCACGAGCTAATTTAAAGTTAACTCAGATTTAACTCAAATTGTAGTTTGTTAACACCAAAAAGTTAACTCAAATATGTTAGATTAAAAATGGGTCAGATGTGAGTTAACTCACAATTTTCCAACTCACTTCTAGAGGTGGATTGGAGTTAACTCAAGTGGATTAACTACTTTTTTATCTTGACAGTACACAACATTAATTGTTACTTTTTCTTTTCTCAACATAATATTAATTGTTATTTTTTTTTTCAAGTCACTTTTTAATATGAAAGTGGGTTAACTCACTTTATCTTGCCAAAGCAATCCAAGAAAAAGTGGTGTTGCTGCAAGAGCAAGTGGAATCGGCCTAAGCTGAGCAGAGTGGGACCCAAGGGGAGATGGCAACGCGTGCGAGCTGGCGAAACCGAACTCCTACCTGCAAAAAACACCGAGGGACCTCGGTGGGTAAAGACTACGACGCTCAAGTCAAATCGGAAGTTCAGAATGACAGAGAGTGTAAGTGCTACGAATAGTGTCCTTTTCTGAGTGGGGTGTCTCTACCTTTTATAGGGACCCAGTGGTCCGAATTACGGGTAGTGGCTGGTGGACATGTCCTCCTCCTCTCCCTTGAATCTCGCCGGGAGGAGTTACGGGCGGCAAGAACGCCGATCGTGGCGCACCTCATAGTCACGATCCTAGAGGCTTTCCGTTATCGGAACTTCCCCTTATGGGAGTGTGTGACAGTTGGGGCGTGCGTGGCCACGATTCTTGGACCCTTACTCCCATGATGGCGTTGGTCTGGATGGGGCAAGTCCAGCCAAGTGTTTTCCAAATGAGAGGATGCAGTTAGGCTCGCCCTGATCGCATGCCTGACACGCGGATCTCTCCGAAGGCAGCAAGTTATGCGTCGGCCCGAGGATTGTGAAATTGATTAGCCGAGGACTCATGAACGATGTTGGATCGTCGTCCTTCCCGATTGTCGGCATACTGTGCCCGAGACCACTTCAGGTAGTCGCCGGTTGTCGGTAGGTCGCCTTAGCTCAGAATCGACCCGTCGTCTAGTCGAGCAAGGGTCCTGGTCGGAGGGTCTGGGTTCCTTAGTAGTCGAGTGATCCATTGGCTGCCGAGCCGCATCAAGTGGGTTAACTCACTGTAGTTAAACTGAGTTAACACACAGGAAAACAAACTAAAAAAATGAGTTATCATTATATAACTTTAGTCATAGATTGGAGTTATCTCTAACTCCAACCCATTGCCAAACTGAGGCATAAGACGCTGTTTTAATTAATTCGGTGCACTAGTCCGGTCTACCATATGTACTCATTCTCTTAATTTTTCGTATTTGTGGTTTCACAGAGTACGGATGTAGCCGACTAATTCGCCTGTCGGACTGTGTAGTGGGGTAGAGATGGGGTTGTAATGGGTCGGCCGACTTCAATAATAATTATTGATCGGGAATAATTAGATTTAGTATCAGATATAAAAAAATAAAAAATTTCAAATTATCTGATAATTAAATTCAAAAATCAGATAATGTGAAATATGAACAAATTTGATAAATTGGATTAAAAAATTAGATAATAAGATATTCAAATAATATATAATATATTATGTAATATATATAATTTATATTATATGATATATTATAATATATATAATCAGATTCGAAATCGAATATACAGAAACAACAATTCTGTTAGCGAAAATATCTAAATTTAATAAACTATCAATAATAAATATATATTTGAATTTTATAGTTTTAATGAATAGAATAATCCAAGAATCGAATTTTTTTACACCCTTATGCCTTCATGGATTGATGTCTCTGTTGCCATATATATATATATAAGTTGGACATCCGATGCACAACGTATGATTATAAAATATGTTAATAAATATAAATTATTATTATAATTTTATGTTAAATTAATTGTAATTAAAAAATTGAACATGAATAAAACAATTACACAATAAATTTTTATCATATATTACCAATAATCTTATAATAGATATATTATAGATATAAATGTTACTACTAAAAATATTATCATAAATCATCGATCATTTGAAATCAAAGTTTAATGACATTTTATCATTATATCTTCCAGAACAAAATAACTCTTTAGGAACATAAATGTCTTCAGGACCCATCACTGTGGATCAGCATTGTCCAAGTCAAAGAAGGGAATGAGGGTGAGATAGAGGTTAAAATGTGGCAATGGTTAGTCGGTGACCAATGTTACATGACACATGGTTAGATATCCATATAGTGATGGATGTGCAATGAAATGGTAAAAAATTCAGCATATCTAGACAAAGGAAGGGATTCTTTTGCTGTTGTCTAGATCTACAATGAGATAAACTCATGCATGTAAGGGATGAAAATTGTTGTCTGGATCTAGGAAGAGTTAAACTCATGTAGGGGATGAAACCATTCAGTTTGGAGTACAGTAGAAAAGCCCTTTGCTGAGCTGCTGCTCCTCAATTTATTTGTGTCAAAGTGTTTTTATTTTGTCCTTTTGATTGTCCATTGTTTGAGGGATTTTGGTTCCTAAGTGAAATACTGTGGCTTATATGATCAGCATGTTTATAGATGAATGAACTACTACAAAAATACAATTTATGTCTTGGATGTCCAAATTACTTTGATAACTCAATTGTGACATTTCTCAAGATTCTGGGAATGTTTGCCATTCTCGATCATGAAGAGAAAAATCTATCTGCAATCTTGTCTAAATGATTCTATCACATCACATATTTATATTTATTCCAATTTCTTGTTTAGATGATTCTATCACACCACATATTTATATTTATTAACGAAAGCACATTTATTCCATTGTAATATTCAATTAAACTCTACCTGTGGAAGATGTGGCCTGGAGACTCAAGATAGTTGCTAATTGTTCAGATGGTAGCAATTTCAAAGACTGAGGATACTGTTCTGGGGCCAGTTCTTGTCCAATTTTCCATTATCTAGTTCAGTCCTGGAAATGGCTGGTTCCAACTTTCTATATACTTTTATATCAAATACTTAAAGAGGAAAAAGAGGCTAAATGGGTCTTATTTGATAATGGGTGATCCATGAGGATGTTCTTCAGTGGAAAATCATTCAGTTTTTTGGCTTCAAATATTTAGTCCTGTCAAAATAATGTAATTAGATTTGTAATATTCAAAAGATTGATGAGTGCAGAGCAGAACCACGACGAATTTGAAACCATTAGGTATAATTGCATATATACACTATAAAACCATTGAGTATAATTGCATACATTATAAATCTTAAAGTCCATTCAGTGACTTATATGACCATGTTCTATAAAATATAATTGCATATATTATAAAACCTAACTCATAAGATATAAAACCACTTATTACTCATAATTGGAACCTACTACAGTGATGGGTTCTGCTTACAGTTTTCTTGTTGAAGAATTGATGAGAATCCTATAAGCTCCAACCTTCTACCTCAAAGAAAAAAAAAAGGCTGAATCGAGAAAGACAGATACATATGAAGTATTATTTCAATAAAGGAAAAAAAATAGGACTCGGTGAGAAAACCTCTAAAACCTTAAGAGCCTTAATTAAGGGAGTTGCATTTTAGAACATGTAAATTAGTTTCTTCAAGATCTGTCCTCGAATGCATCAAACATCTATTCTTTCTTTATTGTATATAGATTTAATGCACACAGTTAAATGGGGTCCCCAAAGCCTCTCTAGTGGCATGGCAAAAATTGTAAAAGCCTAAGCTTTCAGGTGGACTTGGCTTTAGAAATCTCCCATCTTTTTAATAAGGCTGAACTAATGAAGTTAGCTTGGAGGTTTCCGCAGAATTCCTATGGGTTGTGGGGCTCCTTGCTTAGAACAAAATATTGTTACCCTTAATCATTTTGGCAGACTAAGAATTGAGGGTCCAAATCTCATATATGGTTGGGAATTTTGGCAGTCCGGGATACTCTCAAAAAGGCTGATTTTGGCTGGTCAACAATGGATTCGACATCAACATTTGGCAAGATCACTGGATCCCTGGTCAGATAGCCCCTAACGCCTAAGCCTAATTTCCTTGGGGAATTACCTTGCAATGTTGTTGATCTTATATTCTATCACCAATGGAAATTTGATCTCATTCATTAGATATAAGAAGGCCCAATTGCTTCTCTAATCTGCAACATCAGAAATACCCGAACCAAGAAATTTACCTACTAAAACCTAATGACTAGAAAAAAATAGGATTTTCTATTGAAGGTGTTCTGACAGAAGTTCAACTATATGTATTGAATTATAGTTCTGACAGAAGCCTGGAGATTGAGGATATTTGCTAACTCTTCATAATTAGGTTGGATGAGGCAGATATCTTACTTTTTTTGGCATGTGAGAAAAGTTAGATCTATCTCCTTAGTTTGGTCTGTCCTTTGGTAAACTTCTCATCATTGATTTGTTTTGTCAATGCCCTGTGGAACATTGCCCTTTTTTCTTATGGTGGGTCATTGTGTATTTTCTCCACTTGTAATGGTGATATCTTAAGTGATATAGATGGGGGATATCAATTGTTAAACTGGAGAGGGAATATGTGGTTATATAGTGAGAGTCTTGAGTGTTGATGATGACATGTGATCGAATATTAATATAACTATATATAGTTTAAGTAAGTTTAATATAAACACAAACATCAAATATGGACAGAAACATGGATAGAACCATCTATCTAGAAGAGAACACAACTTCTACTGAAGTAGTTTAGCCAGTGGTCCTCCAAGATCATCAATTAAGACAATGATCATAAATGGAATGAAAATAAATAGATTGTCATCAGCATGCTATATTTACACACAAATTTCTGAACATTTCTAATTAATTTGAATGTTGATTCATCATGTGCATTTATTTGAATCAGTTTGCTTATATAAAATGGATAGAAGTGGACATAAAAAAAATTTGTAAGGACAAAAAAAATAACCTACTGAGGCAGTGAGTTAGTGAACAGAAGCTGACATGCAACCTCCTTTCCCTGCACATATGCTTCATAAAATCTGTTGTTAGTACCTTTAAAAATAATTGGAAGCTCAAGACTACCAATTTAAAACATGCTTAAATTAATTACAAAGCTCAAATATTATACCAACTAAAATCTAGTAAAAATACCACGTTGCATTCCTATGGCCGGAAAAATAGATCTACTCACATATTAATCTATATGTGGTAAATAAACATAGATCATAGATTTATCATTGAGAGTCTATAAAAAATAGAGAAAGAAAGATACATACACCCCCTCATAAGCTTAACACAAAAGCATGTTTTAAAATGTATAATTGAATACACTGATAACATACACATGTTTTAACAGGTACAATTATGATTGAGATTCAGAATAGACATTATATGCATATGTATGAAAATTGCCTTTAAATTTAAAATGTAAAAGTTTATTTCAACTCAGCACTATAAATAATTTACATTAAAATTGTCATCTAAATTCAAATAGAATCATCCTAAAATCATTGCCATTCCAAATCAGTGGGGAATGATATGCAAGTGACTTATCATATGACAAATTGTTTCAAACATCAATACTTACTAATTAACCTGCATGTAATTTCTCTATCAAAAATACCTCCTCCCGGTGTTAAGATGTGGTGGGGTGTTGCACTTGTTGCGTCACAGCAAAAAATCTACAATAATAGAGAGAGAAAAATTAGAAGCAACACATTTGTTGGATTGACATTCAAGAAAATCAGTAGTGCGGGTACAAAATAAAAAAAATAAAAAAATATGAATAGAACCTCCTAGAATTGGCAAAACTGTGTGATCAGTTGAATGTTATAATCGTTTAAATGTGTTGAAGTTAACAAAACAATTATAGGTAATAAAATTGTAACCAATATTTTATCCAATAAAATAATTATACCCAATAAATAAAACCATAAAATTATACAACTGCAATAACATTCCAAAGATATTAAAATGAAAAGACCTCCTCCGACTATGAAAATTGTGAACTCAGTCAAATCCAATAACATGTTTTAATATGTTGTATATGAGATGTTTAATTTCTATCTTCCAATTCTAAATAAAATAAAAATCGCATTCCCGTGGTACTACAGTACTCACAAGGTCTTTCTTATTCTTTTCTTAGTTTTAAAATTTTTTTAAGATCAGATTATGCAATGTTATTTTTTTAAATTTATAGTTTTTTTAAAATAAAAAAATAACATAAAAAATATAATTTGTTATGAACAATTAAAAAAAGGTAAGTGGCAAGATTACGGTTAAACTATCACCTTGATTTTATTGTAGCTCTACAGTGATTTACTGTAGCACTACAATGATTTGTGATTATAACATGTCGACGGACGTAGGGAGGTAGCAGTCAAGTGCCTGACGAGTGTAGACGGATGTGGCCTCAACGGCACAGGGAGGGGTGGGGGATCAGTAGGGCCGCGGTGCAGACAATACATGTGAGGGCAAAAGAGAGAGTAGGGCAAGCCCACATAAGAGCATGGAGAAGAAGGAGACGACGGCGGCAGTGACACAGCACAGCAGGAGGTTGTCTGTTTGTCACCAGTGGAGAGAGAGAGAGAGAGAGAGATATATTATATATATATATATATATATATATATATATTTATATATACCTTGCACTGAGAGGAAGTTGGACATGATAGTCGGCGAGACATAATACTGGGTAAGTCGGAGGAGAATGAGAGAAGCAAGAGATGAATCATGGTTTCTGTGGTGGCTATTTCTAGCCACCATCGAGCATTGGGCCATCACGGCGCGGCCCAATCCGGCAGGCAGACGTGGCTCCATCGCAATACGCCACTATATTTTAAGAGCAGCTTCCAGGTTCCGACTCCGGTTCCTTCACTCGGTACCAACCGGACCCCAAAGCCGCCTCTGGGCGCCTCACAGCCTATTCGGACAAAAAACCTTCTTTCCGAGCAGGGTCTGCTTGGCTTGCGCCGAAAACCCCCTCGGAATGGACAACACTTCTTTGCGTCAAGCATCTAGGCAGCAAGCCATGCCTCTGGGCACCAGGCGCCGAACAGTGGGCTTGACTACTGAACAGCAGGACTGTCTCGCCGAACAGGCTACCTGCTTGGTATCTTCCTCCCAGGAGAATTCAAGTGACCCTTCATCCCCTCACGACAGTTACAACGACTACGCCTGCCCCACGATCAAGAGGTGCATTAACTATTGAGTACCTCAACGGACACCTCAACGCTTAACGCCCCGCTAGATGCGCCAATCGGTGCGTCCTTTCCGGGCGTGGTTAAAGGAGCATAACGTCTCTCCTCTTTAGCATACCCGCCTTGTTGGAACCCTTTGTCTTTTGATGATCACAAAACACTTATTATATTTGCTAACAAGTTTGCAAATTATATGCAGAAAACAGGGCATTTCGTAAGGGTAAAAAGGCCTTAAAAGAAGCTCTCTTTGTGTCAAGTGTATTGGAGTCGACCTTGAAGTTTGCAGGAGTCGACCCTGGAAAACCTCAGTTTTCCGGAGTCGACCCCAGCTCTTCAAGGGGGGTCGACCCCAGTTCAAAAAGCATGTTCTGCTGTTTCAAAGGAGTCGACCCTGGACTTTGCAGGAGTCGACCCCGGGTTGCAGAACTTCTGAAAAGTACATTTTGAACACATTTTGACCAAGATCACTTTCCACCTTCCCTCAAACGGCTACCTTTGTGGAAGGGGTATAAAAAGGACACCTGGGGGAAACCCTAGGCAAGGGAATTTCGTGGAGAAGTGTGCCTCCTTCAAGAGTTTCATCCAGAGCTTCTTCTCCAAACTTTTCTTGCCTTCTAAAGCTTCCATCTGCTGCATCCTTGTAGAAGGCCTCTTTTTGAGGAGATTTTTGCTTCATCAGAGCTTCATCAACATCTGAAGATCATCCTCTCGAGCTTGTCATTGTGTTTGCTTGTTTATCTTTATCTCTTTCAGTTCTTTACTGTGTTGGGTGAGCTAGGCACCGCATCAACTAGCTGTGTATTGGTGAGCTAGGCACCGTGCTAACTAGCAGTTTATTGGTGAGCTGGGCACCGTTTCAACCAGAGGGTGTGATCATCTCTTAGTGAGGAAAATCTTACCGTGTTGGTGAGGACTGGACGTAGGTAGACCAATGGGGGTCTTACCGAACCAG
>JACBKR010006014.1:0-15078 GCA_014218235.1 Colocasia esculenta | reverse complement strand
AAATGATCTCAGGATTTGCTCAGATGACTTCAAGATTTGATCAAGTGGATGCTCGCCTCAACACTTTAGATGACCGTCTTGACCACCTCTACTCCGAGAGAGATGGATCCCGTCACCCTCCTCCTGCTGGACATGACGATGAATAGAGGGTCTCAGGGTCATTAGAGGTCACTAAGAGTCTTAGATGGGAATTAGTCTCACTTGTCTTGTCGTCTTTTGCTTGTTCATGTTACTTCCCTTTCTTGAGAGTCATGTAATCATATCGCATGTACTGTGAAATTTCAATGATAAATCAATGAAAACTCAGTTCATGTTCTTTTGTCTCTAACTGTGCATGACTTGACTTTTGCATGTTGTCAAAAAGGGGGAGAACATCAATATATGCATCAATTGAATTTTTGTCATCATCAAAAAGGGGGAGATTGTTGGGTTTTCATATATCATGTTTTTGATGATCACATTAACATTCTTGAACATTGATTTAATGCAAAATTGATGTGAACTAACATGAAAAACACCATGAAAGTGATTGAGTTAAACATTGCTAAATCATACAATGTACATCACTAACAATGTATTTGCATGTAGGTGTACAAGCATGAAAGATGGAACTTTGAAGAGGCATTGAAAAGATGAGCAAAAGGCATAAAAATCTGTCAAAGAGGTGCATCTGTCGACAGATGCAAACTGCCTGTCGACAGATTCACACAGTCATTCTCAGACAGAACTCAGGTTTGCATCTCTGAGTGAATCTGTCGACAGATGCAATGTACCTGTCGACAGATACACACAGACAACCCAGGACAGAGCTCAGGTTTTCTATTCCTGAGTGCATCTGTCGACAGATGCAAACTGCCTGTCGACAGATACACTCAGAAACTCATTTTCCTGAAACCCAGTTCTCAGCCTGAGTCTGCCTGTCGACAGATGCAAGTGCACCTGTCGACAGCCGACGGAAACTTCAGATTTGGGTTTCCAAATCCGGCCCCACTTGGGTGTTTCCTTCCTCCACGATCCCCACCTTTACCTAACACTATATAAGCATCCTTTTGGAGCCAATTTCGCAGAGAGCAGCCTCCCATCCAAGAGCCTCCAAGGGACCAAGAGGAAAAGCCCCAAATGCTGCTCTGCTTCAACTTCCGCCCAGATCGACGTGGAATCACCATCTATGCGGAGCTGAAGCCGGATCGTCATCAATTCAACCTTCTACATCGATCAATCTACATCCAATCGAAGTTTGAAGAGCGTTTGGACGATCCACGAGAAGAATTCCAACTGGATTTGTTCCCTAATTCTCAATTCTTCTCCATTTCATAATTTCATTCCATCGGTGTGTGTGTGGTTGTGTTTCGAGCATCCCTTGTGCTTGATTCACGTGTTGTGGTTGTTCTGATCATGGTTCATCAGACAACGTGTGTGGGTTGAGTTGTAGTGTTGAACTCGCTCATAAGCAGTCGTTTCTGCGTGTGTGTGTGGACGGTGGATGTAGGATACACGAGTTGTGTACTCCGAACCACCTTAAATCATCGTGTTCTGTGGTTTGTTCGCGTTTTGCGATAGATGATTGGTAGGCACGGTGTTCATACGCACGTTTGATTCCCTGTTTTCTCTTAAATCAACTCAAGCGGTCTCACACTTAATTGAATTTGAATCAAATTTCATTAAGATCGCTGTAGCATCGAAAAGAAGCCATCAATAGTTTAAAATTGCCGTAATCTATTCAACCCCCCCCCCTTCTAGATTACCGTATTGTGTACTTCCGCATAACTCTTCACGTGACAACTGGCACGTCGCCTTCACACAACGCTGCGGACACATGGCAAACAGCCACAGAAGACCACCGTAACGCGACACAGGGGTCGTCGCCTTCTCAACCAGAAGGCGACACGGAAAATGTCGTGTCAGAATGCGATAGCCTATACGTCGCAATCACAAGGACAACTCCAGGGAACCAAAACCCGGGATGTTACAAATCTAACCAACTAAAAAACAATTTCGTCCTCGAAATTAAGGGCGAAACCCGGTCGGAGAGAACAAACAGTGCAAAGAGACCACTAAGTCGTACCACGACTTCCCGGTGGTCACCACCACGACCCTGCCACAAAGGGAGTGCCAAACCAGACATCCGATAGCTCACGGAGCGCACACCACCGGCGCGGGCACACAATCGGATGTCGACAACTCCACAGGCGCGACGCACACTAAACCGACTAGAAACACTGAAACCGCCAGTCGAAAACCACGACTGAGCCCTCAATAGACCACGTCGTTGAGACCAACCGGTCAGTAACCCACTTTGTCACCAGCGACTAGACAGAGGACACAGCTACTGCTAGCAATCCAAGGAAAACGCCAAGAGGTCAGCCACAAGACTCCGCTAAACAGCCTCGCACAACTAACAATAGCTGGCACCAGCGTAAGCCAAACGAGAGTCTTAAGGGCGACCCAAAACCAAGCGCAAGACACGCACATGGAGAAAACCACGGCGAGCAAGGTAGTGTCCGCCGGCACCACTAGATCTCACCCAGATCATCCTTGTGGTCCGACAAGGACACACAACGACTGTGGAGCCACAGAAAGCTAAACCAAATGCTCCACAAGCACATGCGCAGAGGCAAACTAGGGAAGACGTCTGAGGTTGGCAGAGCAAGAGCTCAAGACATCGACAACTCACACGGAATCGAAAATGCAGAGGTCGAGGACACGCACGTCGACCTCAGAGGGACCCAGACCAAAGCAGGGTACCTCGACTGAACGCACTCGCTTCCAAGCGAGAGGGAAAACCCGGACACAGGCCACGACCAAAGCCTGGCGTACCACGATAGGGGTACCTAGACAAGGCAAAGCAGCCACCCCGCAGCGGTAACGGTACAAACAAGGCACGGCTCAGCACAAAGTGTCCCAGAGGCGGAAAGCTCAATGCCTCCAACACCGAGCAAACTCGTGAATGATGCACGAAGCTCACGATCAGGGAAATACGACACAACACACAGTGCCAACACAAGCACCAGGAGCCACCCAGGTACAACACAGTGCACCTAGGCTCCAACGGCACAAAAACAAACTACTCGAGCACAAGTACATGGTGCTACTACAAGTACCAAAACCAAGCAACATGCAACACAGTTGCACAGCGGCCGAAATAACACAGGCTAATAGGAAGGACTCTCCACAAGAGACCTGCCAAAAGCCACACGTAAGGAACTGCAAGCCTAAAAGTGCAGAATAGGCCACACCAGCCCCGAACCCTTAAGGCATAAAGACATAGAGCATTGAGAAAGAAGAACGCTCAAGGTGCAGCACACGACCGCACCAATGACCTTAAACGACACTGGGCCAACGAAGTGGACTCTCCACCAGCAACCCACAAGAGAAACGCACGAAAATCATCAGCTTCAAGAGCGCAACAACCACATGGGCTCTTAGAAGCACACAAACACAAGGCATGGCTCCCACCATGCAGGCGGGAGAGGGCCACACACCAAACGGGACAAGTACCTCCAAAGCACAGGCTGAGGTACAAGCAAAACAAACAACGAAATGATGCTTGCACAAGCAAGCCAAACAAAAGAAAACTGGTGCTGCCTCACACGGAACACAGGGCACACTGCCCCACATCGTCCAGCCAGGCAACAAGGAATCGGCACAGCAAGAGACGGCACAATAGGTCACCACGACCTATCGGCCACAAGGAAACAACGCGCACGAGGAGAGCAACCAGCTCAACCTCAAGACAGCTCAAAGGGAAGGGACCTTCGCCACGAAGGTCGCCATGGTGCGCAACACGGCACTAAAAGCCATGGTAGAGCACCACCAGCCCGAGCAACCCACGGAAAATGGAGGAAGAAGACACACCACAGGCCTCTTCCTCACACGAAAGAGAAAACAACACACAAGGCTAGCACTCACACAAAAGGCACAGCCAGTAGAACCCACCCACTACTACCAGACCACCATCTGGGAGAGCACGTAGGGGGCGAAAAGCGAAGCAAACCACCTGACCACGGGAGCACACGAAGTTCCACCAGCGCAGCCGAGAAACTCGAAAACGAACAAGAAGACAACCTGGCCAGCACCATGGCCAGACACACGGTCAAAGGCACCACACCTTGACGGACATCACCCAAGTAGACTGTCACACAGAAAGTCCGACCGGCAACAACGACAGCTCATCTTACAGAGAGAGAGAGCAGCGACGACAAAACAACACAGGGCAGCTCTGTAGAGAACCTCCACCAAAAGCGCCAAGAGCCGTCTTGGGAGAACCTCACCAAAATGCTGCCCAACCAAACGACACACTTCAAAATAGGGGTAACACAATGGTAGCCCAAACGAACACCGAGCACTCCTGGGAAGAACCTCTGCCAGAATCAACAAAGGGGCGATCCTTGGAAGAACCTTCACCAGCACGCGCAACCCAAACAGCCAACAACACAGACCATCAGAGAAAACACTGCAGCAAGCAGAACTGCAGAAGCAACGCAAGCAAGTCCTGGAGAACCTCCACCAGAACCACCAAGGCACTGCTCGGGAAAACCCGCCAGAACGCACCAGCCAAATAGACAGCACACCTCAGACGCTGAGGTAGCACAGCAACAGACAGAAGCGAGCACGGGATAGTCCTGAGAGAACTCTCACTAGGACAATAGTAAACCATTCTGGGAAACATCACCAGAACACAAGGCAACCAAGCGATGCACTTCAACTAAAGGGCAACACAACAACAACCAGAAACGAGCACAACACAGTTCTGGGGAAACCTCATTCCACAGAACCAACAGAGAAGAACTCCGGGAGCAACTCACCAGAGTTCACAACTAGCCAGCACAAAGCTGACAACAACCACAGACAGGTGTAGCAGCGCTCAACCAGCGGTGTAACATGGACACAAGCATCTACTTAGCTCGAGCAAAGACGCCAACTGAGCAGAGCACAACGCACAATGGCGTACAGGCACGCGAGGCCAAACACACAACCGACACAATACACACCCCAACAACAAGGGGATAGCAAACAAGGCAAGGACACCTTCGACCGGCTCCGCAGACCACAACCCTGCATGGTCAAGGCCAAACCACACGTAGGCTCTTCAGCCTTCGCGACACACCACACGGATGCGCAGGTCGACGACGAACTCAACCGCAGCACGAGCGAACCAGCATCCATGCTCGTAGCACGCGCACCCAGCCATAGCAGCAACACTCTCTTCCAGCTCACACTTGAACCTTGCTAGAAAGCTAGCCACCTGCAACAAAGAACCAATTGCTCACACCTAACAGCAACTCTACACGGACGGGCCAGCAGCGTACTAGTACCTTTCTTGGGGACTACCATAGTTATTAACTCATTACAAATCTCGTTGGACCCCTGAGCTCTAATACCACTGTAACAACCAGACCTCCCACACGCCCCGCCAGGGACCCCGAATGTCACGCCCCTCCAATTTAGCAGCGGAATAAATCGGAGGGAGACGCGAACAACGAGTATGGTAACGACAATTGCACATACTTTCGCAAACATCAGAGCATCTAATGAAACAATAGTTGAAATAACTCTTCGTTTCATTATAAAATCACTAAGACTATTACAACCACTAATTCAGAGCCAATACATAGGGCTCAATGACATCATTACCTTGAAAAGAAATCTAAAGCAACAACTACTAGACTCCAATTGTGCTAGGGTAACTTCGTTATTTGACTCCGGGTCACTCATCACTCTGGTCTTGTCCCATTGGTACGTATAACGTCATTGTCCAACTTACCTGAGACACAATAACAAATAACGAAGGGTGAGCGATAACCCAGTAGGACTTAAATCTCATGAGTCAAGCATGCTTTAAGTAATTAATGCATTAAAGGCAGAGTAACTAATGATAGAGCGAGTCATGTAAAGTCGAGAAAGTAATAGCACAAGTAACATGGTTCAACTAACAGATGAATCAATATAGCACGATGATTAAAGTCAATTCACGATAAAAATGATAACAACAATAGCAAGTAACGATATTGTCAAGAATAGCAAGCGAGATGTATAGCAAGAAGAGATGATAGTAGATGGTCATGTAAAGGGTAAATTGCACTTTGAACATGATCAAGTCGTGATAGCACATAGTGACTCAAGATAGAGAGTATCAAGTAGAGCAAGTAGAGTGTATGACAGATAGCGTGTAACGAGATAGCGTGTAACGAGATTGCTTGTATGGTTGCACAACGGTGCACTGGTGGAACACGGCAGTAGTCACTTCTGGGACAGTAGCCGTTTCATGATGGTACATTATGTCTGAACTCCTCAGACTAATGTTATAACAGTTTGTGATAGCACAGTAATATCACAGTACGTCTGAACTCCTCAGACTAAAAGGATAGTAGTTAGATGTTAGCCAATATAGTATAGTCAGAACCGGTGCAATGCAGAACACCATCAATAGCCCCTGCAGGTATTTTCGAGTGGCTCTCTGCCCCTAGGACTAGATTGGAGCCCCTCGGACACTCTCCGTGCCCTGCACAGTATGCATTTGATACAGTAGAGTCACAAGACCCATATTATAGCGCTAGACAGTCACGAAATAGCACAAATGATAGGAGCCACACAGCTCAAAGGGTGACAAGAGAGTGCTAGATGAATAGACGAGAGAGACGGGATAGTAGAGTGAACGTGAATATGAGTAGACGAGCGAGTATAGCATAGATGAGATCTTATGGTCATTGCACATGAAACGTCGAGTAACGAGTGATGGTAACAGTTGCACAACACGCTCGTAAGGTATTGGCAGTCAGGTGGAACTCACGATCTTTCCGCTGGCCTCGTTAAGCACAAGTCCAGAGGTCCGGCGTGATTCAAGATAAGAACGAGAGCAACTAAGGCTGTTTGGATCTTACTGATCCCTAGAGTGTATCATAGGTACTAGGGTACAACCGGCTCGTCGACCATATGGGAATCCATGATCAGAGGAGACTTACAGAGGCCTTGAACAAGGATAAACTAGTCCGGCGGAAGGAGTATCCGATGGAGAGTTCGTCCAAGTCAAGAAAGTGTGTAAATATAGAAACAAGTGCTCGACGTTCTAGAGGAATTCTAGAACAGTGGAGCGTCAAGATCGGTGTTCTAAATCATCGCATGAATCGTAAACGAGTACTTGTTAAAGTAAGGTAATTAATTGCAATAATTACCAGATATGTTATGTGTCATATTCATACAATTTAAGCCATGTTTGGATGGTTCAACGTGTGTGTGTGTCATGAAATCAAGGATATGAAAGATCAAGTGATTGACTTTTATTAGATTAAAATACAATCAATACTTACAACTTGTTTTATGTAGTTAAGATCGTCAACATGATATGGGAATTATGGTGGTACAACAAGACTTGCAAAAGACTGATTTTCAGGCCCAAAACTGAGATCGCGACATGGTCTTGCAAGGATCGCGACGGGGTCGTCAGATCAGGCAGGCAGAACGCGACAGGGGTACTGTCGCGACCAGAACGCGACAGAGGCACTGTCGCGACCCGACCTCAGAACGCGACATATCGGGCCGTCGCGTTCACAGGGTCTGCGCCTGAGTCCGACGGGATCTGTCATGCTCTTGGTTCAGACTTACCATGTTTTGACACAAGGGCAATATTCATGAAACGCCTATCTCTCTATATGCTGACCTTTAGACAAAACTCTCAACATAGAAAATGTCAAGGACATCTATTGGAATAACTTTTGTGTTGTGAGCTGGGTCTGAATCCGTCTCTAATTGCATGCAATACAGGAAGAACGTAAAAAAGCCCTAAACATGCATGACTTCGTTGCGACTTACATTTTAGGCTTGTAACATGAGATCTACTGATATTTGGACAAAACGTTTAACATAAACAATGACCAGTACAACTAGTGGAAGAACTTTGATGTTGGAGTTTTAACCTAATTCGGTCTTGAACCTTGTGAAAAACATGATGAACTTAAAGTTAAATGCAACCTGAAAACGCAGTATCATGCATGACTCTATTACGAAGTTTATAACTCTCTAAATAATGATATTTAAACGAACCACTTAACATAAAAGATGACCATGACAACTAGATAAAGAACTTTTATGTTGGAGGCTTGACCTACTTCGGCCTTTAAGCTTGTGCAAAACAGGAAGAACTTAAGTCTATCTGCAAACCCGAAACACAGTATTATGCATGACTCTATTACGGGGTTCATAACTCTCTAACTAGAAACTTTTAGACAAAACTTTCAACATGAACGTTGATCGTGACTACAAGTAGAAGAACTTTTATGTTTATGATTTAGTCTAATTCGGTCTCAAATCGTGTGCATAATAAGAAGAACGGGAAACACCCTAACTGTGCGCGACTTAGGGAGAATGACTAATACACAAAGTATACTCCATGAAAATTAGTAAAATCAGAAGCAAATGAAGCTAGACTCGAAGCTCTACAAGATGGTATTATTTTTCTTTAATCTTCACCCAAGAATGCCTACCTTTGAACGCAAAGAATTCCCTGCAGGTTCCTGGTTCGCTACAGGGCGAGGTGGAAGAAGACCACGTTTTTCCCCAGCCTTCTCCTCTCCTCCAGCGCCCCAAACCTGCTGCACACGACCCCAACTTGATGTCCAACCCTCCCCAAACGTTTTGTGAAGAGTTCTTATAGTTTTAGGGTGCTACTTCATGTCCTAATGGGACTAGGAAAGAGGGCTGCGAATTTCTGCATTCTAGTTTCCAAAATATGAGATTCTCTCGCCCAAAGGAGGTAGCAAAGGTTTAGGAAACCACCTCTTAGAGTTGGGTAAGGTTTTGACTTACCTTGCATGACTAATTACCCTAATTTAAACCCTAATGTGCCCTTCACAATTATTGCATATTTACAGGTACGAATTTCTGAGTATTTTTATGTTCCAATTTTATTATTTGGCTAAAAGTGATACATTGGCCCATTTTCATTAGTGGGTCACTAATACATAATGTTATAAGTCTCTCCAACCTATTTATTTAATTTATGGCTGGGTTATTTTTCCGTGTTAACAATTTTCTGACTTAGTTCCCTAATTCGGTTAACTTGGTCACGTGTAACGTACACTTGGCCAATCGGATTTTTCGTTGCTCGAATCTCTTCATGAAACTCTTAAGAATAATGTTTGAGGTTGATTTATAATTTTTACAGAATTTTCTAATTTGTTTTCTCACGTACGATAGTGGTACGTAAGTTCTATCATTTCGATAATACGTAAATTATTTATTTACTATTTCATACTTGAATTTGTTCATGGGTCATAAGTTGTCCATTGATCCAATTCCTTTTATGGACTATCCCCACATATTGTTTGGAGTCTACCCATAATTTTTATTTCAATTGTTAATCCACTTAGCTCATGAAATAATGGATTTTCCAATTTATTCCTTATTTACATAATAAGTCACATAAATTCTAAATCATGGTCCGAATTATTTTTCTATGCCCAAATTTCTTAATGGGTCATTAGATAATAATTTTTAAGGTATAACTATTATTTTCATAGTATTTTTATATGAGTTTCTACTCATGCAATAATGATGTGTATCTTTTAACTAGTTTGATTTTTATTAATGGGCAAAATTTTCATTTATCTATAATATATATATTTTTTTAATTAATAAAATTTCTAGGGTATTACATCCTCCCCCACTTAAAGAGAATTTGGTCCCCAAATTCATATGATATGATACGACTACCAAGTTATTATGGATATTTCATTCCATCATCTCCCCCACTTAGGGTTTTGCTATAAAATTAACTAAGGGTGTAATGATGGTACCTTGTCCACCTTCATTGGCATGATTCATATCCACGATAGCTTGTAATCGTCCTTGGCGTGGAGTTTGGTTCCTCTTTGTTGGACAATCGATGACTCGATGTTGGTGACTTCCACATCGCAAGCATCTGCCGAATTTCTTCCAACAGTTATCTATCTGATGCCCTGGTTTCTTACAAAATTTACATAATTCCTTACTCTCCACTTCCCCTTTCATTCTCTGGCTAACTATTGTATTTCTTCCTTTATTATCATCGGAATGAGTAGCACGTCCCCTTTTTAACACCTTCTTGTTATGGATCCTTTCAAGGAGTTCCATGACGTCCTCTACTAATTGAGCTCTCAATATCATGACTGAATATACTTCAATGTCTAGTGGAGCCAACTTTTCCCAAAATATAGGTCTCAACCCTTCTAAGAATCTCTTGGCCTTCATCTTCTCCGTACTCACCAAATGTGGCGCATATTGCGCTAGTCTTTCAAATTGCACTTCATAATCTGCTACCGACATCATACGTTGTTTCAAATTGGCGAATTCATTTGCCTTCTTCTCACGAATCCTCTTGGAAAAATATTTGGTGTTGAAGAGTTCTAAAAATTTATCCCACTCTATGTTGATGTTGGGTAATTGCCGACTGGCAGCTTCCCACCAGGCTCTAGCATCGCGGTCCAACTGGAAGGTTGCCAGAAGGACTTGTTGCCCGGTTGGCTAACCCAGAGGGGGGGTGAATGGGTCTTTAAAATAATCCTAGCTGATAAAATCTGAACTCAAAACAAACATAAAGAGTTCTTGAAAGGGATTAGTAATGGTTAGTAAAAACAGTAATCACACAAAGAAGACAATCACACGACACAGAAATTTATCCTGGTTCGGATCTCCTCTCCTTAGGAGTCCTACGTCCAGTCCCTGAGCAACCCTCAAGATTTCACTAACTAGGGTACAGTCCCCCTATGGACAAACAACAACTACCCAGCTCAGCTGGTCTTCCTTCACCCCTGAAGGGAAAAAAAACACCCTGGAAACCACCAGGTCTTCCTTCACACACGAAGGGAATAACATAGGAAATTCTTGAAAGAAAATGACTAGCCCTAGATCAAGCTTTTACAAAAACTCAATCTGAAACTACAAGCACTGAGAGTCGAAGATCTACACGGAGTGCACTCTCTCAGAACTAAACTAGCTCTTCCTTTGATTTCTTCACACAGCACAGGGAGCTAAGAGCGAAGATGAAAAGAGTGAATTTTGGCTCTAGAGAACTTTCGAAGACATGAAAGCTGCAGAGATCTAGCCTCCCTTGAATCAGAAAATCAAATTTCTTCATTGATGTCTTCAGAGCTTCATCTTGTATTTGTATCTCCAATTTGAATAAGGACAAGGAGATGACCGTTGTCTCACGGCTTTGGTGTACGTTAGACTGAAGGATTTGAGGAAGCTTCCTGTCAGCAGTCTTTTGTTCTTTGGAACACGCAAAGTGATAAGATCTTCTGAGTTTGCTTGTAGTTCTTTCTGTGTCCAGTGTTGTAGGATATTACATCCTTAAGGTTCTGCAAGGTTGAGCTTTAATGGTAGACAGCTATACTATCTCCAGATGTCAATCAACGTCAGAGCAGATAGACACAAATATAGTAGTAACACTTTATCGTTTTAAAAGATGCATGCAGAGAATACACGAGAATGGAAGATATGTTCTGTGTCCATGCAGAGATACGTTCAGTCTTTATTAAATGCATGGCAGTCAAACAGACGAGATGCGACTTTGACTATTCAACGTAGCTTAATCAAGGAAAAGCATTTAATTAATGGAAACATGACTTATGCAGTCGTTGTGAAAATCTGATAGAATCGTTATTATCAAGTTGCTGTAGACTGATAAGAAGTCGTTATGATAACTTATGAAATCGTTACCACAAACAAGTCGTTCTATAACAGATGATAAAAGAAATCGTTATGAAACATGGCAAGTCGTTGTAGCTTTCTAAAGAAATCATTACGATGACTTACGGAATCGATATGACTAACAAGTCGTTAAAACTCTCTAAGGAAATCGTTATGATGACTTACAGAATCGTTATGACTAACAAGTCGTTAAAACTCTCTAAAGAAATCGTTATGATGACTTACAGAATCGTTATGACGAGCAAGTCGTTATAACTTCTGAAGAAGTCGTTACGATAACTTATAGAGTCGTTATAATGAGCAAGTCGTTATAACTTCTGAAGAAGTCGTTACGATGACTTATAGAGTCGTTATAATGAGCAAGTCGTTATAACTCCTGAAGAAGTCGTTACGATAACTTATAGAGTCGTTATAATGAGCAAGTCGTTATAACTTCTGAAGAAGTCGTTACGATAACTTATAGAGCGTTATAATGAGCAAGTCGTTATAACTTCTGAAGAAATCGTTACGATAACTTATAGAGTCGTTATAATGAGCAAGTCGTTATAACTCCTGAAGAAGTCGTTACGATAACTTAGAGTCGTTATAATATCGACTTGTTTGACACAGCAAGGTTATTTAATCTTTCAAGTAAATCGTTGTTCTAGTGAGGAAATCGTTATAGTTAATGAAGGAATTATTATGGCTCTTCTAAAAAAAGATGTATGGAAGACTTACCACAAATGCTTGACTTTCTTTGGGTAATTCCTGTGCTTATGGCTAGATAAACGAGGTTAGAAAAAACTTTGACAGTGTTTTGTTTATCACCAAAATAGGCAAGTAATTAATGAAAAGTACATGGGATGGACTGTTCATCAGGACTTTCTCCTGCTCTGAACATTGCATAACCTAAAGATCCGTTCCATTGCCTTCACCCAATTTTCAGCTTCATCGGGATCTGGAGTTCCATTAACCTAGGGGGATTATTCGTTGAAAGTTCCCATATAAGTCTCCTGCCCATTTCTTGCTCCTGCTTGAATTACGTTGTTAAGGGCTTGAGTAAACCCCTGTAGGGTTTGTTGTAATTCGTGCATTGGTGCATGCTCGCCAGCCATCTCCTCTGGTCTCCTGCGAGCAATAATAATTTTGTTAATTTCTTTTTAAGCTTAGGTTGTTTGTACATATAGTTAAGCTCCTAGCATAACCCCAAGCTTTAACCAATCTCTCACATAGGTATGGTGGTTGTCTTAGACATGGCTATGGCAGTTCACCTAGAACATCCTAGGACCTAAAATATCCTAAAAAGGACATCCTAGGCTCTGATACCAACTGTCACGCCCCTCCAATTTAGCAGCGGAATAAATCGGAGGGAGACGCGAACAACGAGTATGGTAACGACAATTGCGCATACTTTCGCAAACATCAGAGCATCTAATGAACAATAGTTGAAATAACTCTTCGTTTCATTATAAAATCACTAAGACTATTACAACTACTAATTCAGAGCCAATACATAGCTCAATGACATCATTACCTTGAAAAGAAATCTAAAGCAACAACTACTAGACTCCAATTGTGCTAGGGTAACTTCGTTATTTGACTCCGGGTCACTCATCACTCTGGTCTTGTCCCATTGGTACGTATAACGTCATTGTCCGACTTACCTGAGACACAATAACAAATAACGAAGGGTGAGCGATAACGCCCAGTAGGACTTAAATCTCATGAGTCAAGCATGCTTTAAGTAATTAATGCATTAAAGGCAGAGTAACTAATGATAGAGCGAGTCATGTAAAGTCGAGAAAGTAATAGCACAAGTAACATGGTTCAACTAACAGATGAATCAATATAGCACGATGACTAAAGTCAATTCACGATAAAAATGATAACAACAATAGCAAGTAACGATATTGTCAGAATAGCAAGCGAGATGTATAGCAAGAAGAGATGATAGTAGATGGTCATGTAAAGGGTAAATTGCACTTTGAACATGATCAAGTCATGATAGCACATAGTGACTCAAGATAGCGAGTATCAAGTAGAGCAAGTAGAGTTTATGACAAGATAGCGTGTAACAAGATAGCGTGTAATGAGATGCTTGTATGGTTGCACAACGGTGCACTGGTGGAACACGGCAGTAGTCACTTCTAGGACAGTAGCCGTTTCATGATGGTACATTATGTCTGAACTCCTCAGACTAATGTTATAACAGTTTGTGATAGCACAGTAATATCACAGTACGTCTGAACTCCTCAGACTAAAAGGATAGTAGTTAGATGTAGCCAAGATAGTATAGTCAGAACCGGTGCAATGCAGAACACCGTCAATAGCCCCTGCAGGTATTTTCGAGTGGCTCTCTGCCCCCAGGACTAGATTGGAGCCCCTCGGACACTCTCCGTGCCCTGCACAGTATGCATTTGATACAGTAGAGTCACAAGACCCATATTATAGCGCTAGACAGTCACGAAATAGCACAAACGATAGGAGCCACACAGCTCAAAGGGTGACAAGAGAGTGCTAGATGAATAGACGAGAGAGACGGGATAGTAGAGTGAACGTGAATATGAGTAGACGAGCGAGTATAGCATAGATGAGATCTTATGGTCATTGCACATGAAACGTCGAGTAACGAGTGATGGTAACAGTTGCACAACACGCGCGTAAGGTATTGGCAGTCAGGTGGAACTCACGATCTTTCTGCTGGCCTCGTTAAGCACAGGTCCAGAGGTCCGGCGTGATTCAAGATAAGAACGAGAGCAACTAAGGCTGTTTGGATCTTACTGATCCCTAGAGTGTATCATAGGTACTAGGGTACAACCGGCTCGTCGACCATATGGGAATCCATGATCAGAGGAGACTTACAGAGGCCTTGAACAAGGATTCACTAGTCCGGCGGAAGGAGTATCCGATGGAGAGTTCGTCCAAGTCAAGAAAGTGTGTAAATATAGAAACAAGTGCTCGACGTTCTAGAGGAATTCTAGAACAGTGGAGCGTCAAGATCGGTGTTCTAAATCATCGCATGAATCGTAAACGAGTACTTGTTAAAGTAAGGTAATTAATTGCAATAATTACCAGATATGTTATGTGTCATATTCATACAATTTAAGCCATGTTTGGATGGTTCAACGTGTGTGTATGTGTCATGAAATCAAGGATATGAAAGATCAAGTGATTGACTTTTATTAGATTAAAATACAATCAATACTTACAACTTGTTTTTTATGTAGTTAAGATCGTCAACATGATATGGGAATTATGGTGGTACAACAAGACTTGCAAAAGACTGATTTTCAGGCCCAAAACTGAGATCGCGACGTGGTCTTGCAAGGATCGCGACGGGGTCGTCAGATCAGGCAGGCAGAACGCGACAGGGGTACTGTCGCGACCAGAACGCGACAGAGGCACTGTCGCGAC
>JACBKR010006013.1:0-15029 GCA_014218235.1 Colocasia esculenta | reverse complement strand
TCTACTAAGATAAATTGAAGAACAACAAGACAATGGCTTACATTGATAGAAATCAGAGAGAAACTGAATTCCAGACCTAACTTTAATAAAGATGCACATGGAAATCTTCGGTTCCAGAACAGGTTGTGTGTACCAGATAGTTTAGAAATCAAGAAGCAAATAATAGAAGAAGCTCATCGACCACATATACTATTCATCCAGGAGCTGTTAAAATGTACCAGGTTGATAGCCCACGAATGCATCGTTAAACACGTGGCTAACAATCTTAAAAATTATTGGCCCACACTAAAGATTTTAACAATAGTTAAGTGGTGAGAGCCGAGTCGAATCCACGGGAAAAAGATTTTAGAATTGAAAACCTTGAGTTTTTATTAGGAAAATAACTTGGTGATATTATGTTGCATGAAATAATCTAAACTAAGCTAAATAAATAAAGAGAGAGATAAAGAGTGAATTGGAGAATGCGAGACATGATCTAAAATTTTAATCCACTAAATAACAAAAATACTTAACAAAGAAATGTTTTCTAACATCAACAACTACACTAAGAAAAGATGGGAAATAGAGAGAAAACAAGAGAGAGAGAAAAGTGAGAGAAGAGAGAGGAGAGAGAGAGCGAGAAAGAGAGGAGAGAGAGAAAGCGAGAGGAGAGAGAGAGCGCTGAGAGAGAGAGGAGAGAGGCGAGAGAGAGGAGAGAGGCGAGAAGAGAGAGACGCGCGAGAGAGAGAGAGAGAGCGAGAGAGAGAGGAGAGAGAGCGAGAGGAGAGAGGCGAGAGAGAGACGAGAGAGGAGAGAGGGCGCCATGCGGCGTGGCTTCACATTGCATGCTTTTGCAAAAGCATGCAACGTGAAGGGCGAGGGCGGTGGACGCGGGCGGCCTGGGCGATGCTCGCGGCAGGGGCTCGGCATGCGGCGCGTGGGCTGTGCGGCAGGGGCCACACGATAGGCGCTGGCGGGGCAGAGGCCCGTGCAGGTGCAGGCGCGTGGACGAGAGGCGTGAGTGAGCAGGGCGCCTGGTGCGCGGGCGGGCGGCCAGGCAGCATGGGGGCAGGGCGCGTCGTGCCCGGGCGGGCGGCCAGGCGGCGCAGGGCCCTGTGCGGGCTGTGCTGGCGAGCCGGGCAGGTGCTGCTGCTTCTGTGTGTCCGAGAAGAGAGAGAGGGAGCAAGAGAGGGAGAAGAGGTAGAAGAGGAGGAAGAAGAGGTGAAGAGCAGAAGGAGGGGGAAGATGGATCGGAGGAGAGGGAAGAGAAGAGAAGTAGTGAAAGGATACGGGGGAAGGAAGGTGTGAGTTCTCATATGTTGAATGTTTAATGAGAATGCTAAGCTAACAAATCACGTCTTTGTTTTTGATGATGAGCATGAATATTCATGGACAAAATTGATAGATGTTAAATAATGAAACATGATAACAATGACTCTTGAAAGACAAATGAAGCAAACATGTTTAATTGATCATATATATGACATTATATCTCTCTAACTATATTCCTTCATGTAGGTGAGTATTGTGCAAGACATGTACCAAGACAAGGTTCAAAGATCAAGAAAGCATGAAAAGCAGGTACTGTCGACAACCAGAAAGGCTCCTGTCGACAGCTTCACACAGGACAGAAAGACACACCTCAGGACAGGAGTGCCTGTCGACAGCACTAGTGTCACCTGTCGATAGCCACTATCAGGAAAATGCTACCCGAACTCCTTGTCATCTGTCTGTCAACACCTGTCGACAGAAGCACCCAGTGTTGTCGACAGACGAAGAAGACCTTCAGATTCGGAAAGTTTTTAAGTTGCTATTCATGGTGGTTCCAATTACCACGTCTCTCCATATGTGGACACCACTATATAAGGTATCTTTTGAAGGTAATCTCATATAGAAGCAGCCTCCACCAAAAACCCTAGAGAAAATCCAAGAACTAGAAGTGTTGCTGCGTGCTCTACTTCAACCTCCCGCCCAGAACCAGAAGACACGTCTCCCAGCGGAGGTGAAGCTTGAACGTCGTGGATTCAAGCGTCTTCATCAAGTTGTGATCCTCAAGATGAAGCTTGAAGTCCATCCAGACGTTCACGAGAAGAGTTCTTCCATCAGGATTTGTTTTACAATTCAGAACTCCCTCTATTTCATTTTTACATATCTGTGTGTGTGTGGTTGTGTCTCAAGCAGTCCTTGTGCTTGATTCACGTGGCGTGTGTTGTTCTGATCGTGGTTTCACATCAGACAACTCGTGTGTGTGAGTTATAGTTGACGAACTAGCTCATACGCAGGTTATTCTGCGTGTGTGTGGCCCGTGGATGTAGGATACACAAGTTGTGTACTCCGAACCACGTAAAATCTTCATGTCTTATGGTTTGCACGGATTTATGTTAGAGTTTGGTAGGCACGGGCGTCTACACACGCTTGATAGTTTGTTCTTTATATTTTATCAAGTCATACACATCCACACTTAGTTTAAACTCTCCTATTGTTTCAACAGTTTGTGTTCTCACGAAAGAAGGTGATAAAGTTTCTTAATCGACAGTAATCTATTCAACCCCCTTCTAGATTACCATACCGGGAATTCTGCAACCTCTCAGAAGAAATGAGAGAGAGAAAGAGAAAAGATCTCTTTTTAAAATAGGATAGAGAGAAGAGAGAAAGAGGAGAGATTAGAGGGAGAGATTTTTAGAATATAGAGGAGTGATTTTAAAAAGAGAGGGAATTTTAAGAATTGAAAAGATAGAGAGGGAAAAGAATCTCTCTTCATTCTCTTGGTCCAATTATATTCCTTGGCCATTTAAAACCTCATTTCTTGTCCCATTAATCCTTCAAACACAATACAATAGAGATTTAATCAATTATCGCCCATGTAATCCAATGATAATAGAGATTTATGAATTTATCAAGTATTTGTCAATAAAATGGCACGATTATTCAAACAATTATGCAATTATCACACCCCCCAACTTACTCATTGCTAGTCCCTTAGAAATGCATACAAATGAATAATTGGGAAAAACAAGAGTTTACAAATGAATAATTGGGAAAAACAAGAGTTTAAAGTATCATATTTCATGACAAGAAAGTAAGAATGAGATGCTTGATCATAAGTATTTCAAGTTCCAGTCGAGAGTGTCAAAGGCAAATATGTCAGTTCATGTCATTAGACAATTCCTAAGATACACACAAAATTCCATGACTTTTTGTTCAATGTTTGAGCATCAATAAGAGGATGCATGAGCTTTTTTATATCACTCAAGGATGGTATCAAGTCTACACTCCTTAAATTCGATCCTCGAATTACAGGTAGTTTTCACTCTGCCTAGTTTCTTTTATTTTTTATGCTCTTTTTCTTTTCTTTTTAGTTACATGGTGCTGCACTTCCCTTCATGTTTGACGCAAGCCTCAACTCTTACCTTAGGAGCAGCAGGCCCGGTTACTAAGATTAGGGGCATTTTCCATGTTTTTTTTTCTCGCTACATTTGCACATTTATTTGTAGGCAGGTAGCTTTTTCCCCATGATTGGTCTTCAATATGAGTGTAGAATATCAATCCATCAACATGAATGCTAGGTAAAACTCTCATCATCTATCTGAATACTCCTATGATCTTTTAATGTACTAATGAAATTTCAAATGTATCTTGAGGAGGTTGCTAAGAACATAATTAGTTAACTTACCTTTAACTCACCACTTTCACAAGTACACACTGTGAGTCAAGCTAGAAAAAATTTTCTTGCATGAAATATGAAACATGAAGCACAATGTTAGGGGCAAAAATTTGAATACAATTTGTCTCTCCCCCCAACTTGAATGACATTGTCCTCAATGGCATGAAATAGACTAAAGCCAATGTAAGTTAACAAAGGAGAGACGCAACCTGATGATCAAATGAGGGTGGTTGCACAATAGCTTCATCCAAGGATAGTGGGACTCCAAACACCTAAGACACAAATAAAAAGTAAATCAATAGAAATCACTTTCCCTAAAAATATTGGGTTGCCTCCCAACAAGCGCTAGTTTATTGTCTTCAGCCGGACACATGGAGGTAACAGGTTCACGTAACACCCCCAATCAATTGACGCCAAATCTTGCTTTGTAAGGCATCACCAACCATGGTGGGTCAAGTGGTCCAAATGTACCCTGCAGATCAGTAAAGGATAGAGAAATTGGGGCATTCATGATCATATCTTCAATTAAGAAATATTTATTTGTACACTTAAGATCTTTATATGTGTTGAGCACGTCAATTTGGACTTTATTATTTTCACAATTTTCACCCACAACTTCTATTTTCAGATCCTCTTTGATGATTTGAGGTCAGATTGTGTTGAATGCTCAGAGGATTGTTGAACTCCACTGGCTGACTTGTGTTAGAGATAATATGGTGATTTGGAATGAAATGGTTATGATCCTTAACACAATGATGCTTGAAAGGTTGAGGTGGAGTTGACCAATCAGCTAGTGGTAGCATGTCCACGGATATATTGGATTTACCAAGGTCAGGGAGGGGTAAAAGATCCACATCCCCCTAAATCAAGAGATGCCGAGTCCGAATTAATTTCAGACACAATCTCCAACTCCTCTCTAACCATGAAGAATGGTTGACAACTTCACTCAATCCCATCTCTACACACCACCCTTTCTTCATCCCTCACTTGGGTTACGGTCACCTCAAACTCAGGAAGGGAAAATAGTGGAATTTGATCATCATCTGTCTTATCCACTTCCTTTTCTTCTCCCCCCAACTTAAGATTAACACACTCAAACACATCCCATCTGAAAAGTAGAATTGGGCTTGAGTTACTCTGGTTGCTCCTGGCTGATGTTGGTTCTAACATCCCACTGATATGAATCCTCAATACCCCCCAAACTATTTGGGCCAACAATGATATGAGTGTCTTCGGGTTGGAGAATCTCAAGTGACCACATGGGCTTGCATGGTGGCCGAATCCAAGTGAATGATTTTCAGACATTGCATTAGAGTAACTAGACAATTGGCCAATTTTATTTCCACTTGCAAGGTGGCTTTAGCAAGCTGCTTAGTTGGGCTGTCATCTTGGAAATGGATTGATTTTTAGTCAGTTATATCTGTTCCATTTGATCAAGCATTTCTTTTAGAGATCGGTGGGGTAGGAGATGTGTAGGTGGGCTGGGAATCAAGCTGGGATGAATAGAAATTTGGGGAATCCTCAGACGGATGGTAAGGTGACTGGGAGTGTAAAGGTTGTCCTCCACATTGGATTTGATGAGAAATTGTTGGAATGTGAAGTCCAATTCTGAGAATTTTGAATAGGAGGACTTTGGACTTGGGCTAGAATAGGTTGATCCTGAAGTGTCAAATGTGGCATTACTTCCCCAAGTTGTTGGAAAGTTGTGCCATCTGGAGCATCTGATAAACGCATGGCAAATTAGTACCATAGAACCCTTGATCAAACCACGATATGATTTCACTACCTAGAAAGGGTCCTTGAACCTCTCCTTGTGGATCTTGGTAAAACCTCTCCTTGTGGATAGGGAGTAGGTGTGGAAAACTCTTGTGCAGTTGGGGCTTGATCATGGTTGATAGATGGCCATTGGCTAGGAATGGAATACTCATTATCATAATGAGCATGGTCAACCCACTTGGTACTCTGGGCCCGAGAGGATGGAGATGAGGTGTGAAGTGGGTTAACATATTTCCTCCGTCCTAAATCAAGTATGTGATCTGTAATTGGGTGACCATGAAGATGATGGACTTGAGTCCACTTGGAACCATTGGCCTGGTAAGTAGGGTTGGATGAATAAGGTAGGTTAGGTTGAGAGGGAATACCATAATGGGCTGACCCAATTTGCCCAATTAATGTGCCAATTTCATAACCATTATTATCAACCCACATAATCCCATTTTTTTCCTTTTTTTTTTAAGTATTATTTTATTATTTTGAAAGATTTGATTTTTTTTTCAAATAAGTTAGCAAAAAATAATCCTATGACACCTATGGTTCTCTAGGACATAAAAATTGATTTCTCACTAATCAACTGAGGCCTAGCTTAAATCCACTCTCAAGCCGTTAAATGGCCAGGTAAGAGGTGGGAAAGTGGGAGGTTCCCCCTACTCTCGCAGGGACCTAATTAAGTAACCACTTGTCCACTTAGGTATTTGCCTATGAACCTCTAGCCTTAGACACCAGTCTCCAAACTTGATAGTGGGCCCAAGTGGGCTAAGTCTCAAAGCGAACCTAGGTCAAGTTCCTACTTTCTTTTATTGGGCTTGGGAATGCTAAAGATGCATGAAGTTGTGGTTTGTGGGCTAAGGAATGGTGATCAAATCCCCACCTTATCTTGTTAAAGAAACTGCCCTTAAAATATTTTAGAAATGGTGTGCACACCACAAAATCAAGCAAGGGGTTCTATGCAAGCATGGCAATGCATGATCATGATTTTAAGAAAGTTGAGATTCTCACCTTGCCTCCCACAATCTTCGCCAAGAAAGGAAACTTTTCAAAAAAAGAAATTACGTAAAGATGGAAATCTAAATGATGCATGTCGTAAAGATGGAAGGTTTCTAATCTTAACATGACATCTTTTATTGGATTCAAATGATTGATTTTTTATTTTTTTATTAATTGTCTAAACATGGCAACTAAAAAAAGGAAACTCAATCAACAAGATTTTAAGGGCACTTACCTCCAACGCAATCTCTCGTTCTTTTGAAAATTAACACAAATAGAAAGAGTGAGAGAGAGAAGGAAACTCACCTAACTTACCTTTTTCCTGATTTTTTTCCTGCAATTTTTGGATTTTTTTTCAAAACAGCTCCTTTACCTACAAATCTTTTTTTCAGTGACAGATTTCTGACAGATTCTCCTATTTTACAATTTTCAGGCTTTTTCACTTTTTATTTGACACGTACAAAAAGGGAAAAAAATGTTAGCATGAATATATACAAAAGACACCAAGATTATCAAAACTAAAAATCTAATTCCCGGCAACGGCGCCAAAAATTAATAGCCCACGAATGCGTCGTTAAACACGTGGATAACAATCTTAAAAATTAATCGGCCTACACTAAAGATTTTAACAATAATTAAGTGGTGAGAGACGAGTCGAATCCACGGAGAAAAATATTTTAGAATGAAAACCTTGGATTTTTATTAGGAAATAAATTGGTGATATTATGTTGCATGAAATAATCTAAAACTAAGCTAAATAAATAAAGAGCGAGATAAAGAGTGAATTGGAGAATGCGAGACAATATCTAAAATTTTAATCCACTAAATAACAAAAAATACTTAACAAAGAAATGTTTTCTAACATCAACAACTACACTAAGAAAATATGGGAAATAGAGAGAAAACAAGAGAGAGAGAAAGTGAGAGAAGAGAGAGAGAGAGGAGAGAGAGCGCGAGAGAGAAAGAGAGGAGAGAGGAGAAAGCGAGAGGAGAGAGAGAGCACTGAGAGAGAGAGGGAGAGGGCGAGAGAGAGGAGAGAGAGAGGAGAGAGGCGAGAAGAGAGAGCAAGAGAGAGAGAGAGAGGGCGCGAGGAGAGAGAGAGAGAGGAGAGAGAGAGAGAGGGAGAGGCGAGGAGGAGAGACGAGAGAGAGGAGAAGAGGGCGCGCGCGGCGTGGCATCACATTGCATGCAAAGCATGCAACATGAAGGGCGAGGGCGGTGGATGTGGGCGGCCTGAGCGATGCTCGCGGCAGGGGCTCGGCACGCGGGCGCGGGGGCTGTGCGGCAGGGGCCACGCGGCAGGCGCTGGCGGGGCGGAGGCCCACGCAGGTGCAGGCACGTGGATGGCGAGGCGTGAGCGAGCAGGGCGCTTGGTGCGCGGGCGGGCGGCCAGGCGGCGTGGGGGCGGGCGCCTGGTGCGCGGGCGGGTGGCAGGCGGCGCGGGGCCCTGTGCGGGCTGGTGCTGGCGAGCCTAGGCGGGGTGCTGCTGCTTTTGTGTGTCCGAGAAGAGAGAGACTGGGAGCAAGAGAGGGAGAAGAGGTAGAAGAGGAGGAAGAAGAGGTGAAGAGCAGAAGGAGGGGAAGATGAGATCGGATGAGAGGGAAGAGAAGAGAAGTAGTGAAAGAATACGGGGGAAGGAAGGAGGAATGAGAGAGAGAAAGAGAAAAGATCTCTTTTAAAATAGGTAGAGAGAAGAGAGGAAAGAGGAGAGATTAGAGGGAGAGATTTCTAGAAAATAAAGGAGAGTGATTTTAAAAAGAGAGGGAATTTTAAAAATTGAAAAGATAGAGTGGGAAAAGAATCTCTCTTATTCTCTTGGTCCAATTAGATTCCTTGGCCCATTTAAAACCTCATTTCTTGTCTCATTAATCCTGCAAACATAATACAACAGAGATTTAATCAATTATCGCCCATGGAATCCAATGATAATAGAGATTTATCAAGTATTGTCAATAAAATGGCACGATTATTCATAACAATTATGCAATTATCACCAGGACTTAAAGAAAAATTTCTGGTGGTGTAACATGAAGAAAGACATTGTGGACTTTATAGCTAGATTTAACATGTCAGAAAATCAAGGTTGAACACCAGAAATCCGCAGGGAAATTAAAACCCCTTGAGGTACCAGAGTGGAAATGGGACAGTATTATTATAGATTTTATTGTGGGATTCCCAAAACACGTAGTGGATACGATGCAATGTGGGTAATAATTGATCGACTTACAAAGTCAACTCACTTCTTGGCTATTAAGACAAGATGGTCAGTCAATATATTAGCAGCTCTGTATTTGAAGAAAATTGTTCAGTTACATGTAATTCCAAAAGATATTATTTCTGACAGAGATGCAAGGTTCACTTCACATTTCTTGAGAGAACTACAAGATGCGTTGGGAACCAAGCTGAAGTTTAGTACTGTATTTTATCCTCAAACCGATGGACAAACGGAACGAGTAAATCAAATTATTGAGGATATGTGTCGTGCCTGTGTTCTAGAATTTGGAAATGACTGGAGTAATCAATTAGCAATTATGGAGTTTGCTTATAATAACAACTACCAATCTACTATTCAAATGGCACCATTTGAGGCTTTATATGGTCAGCAGTGTAGATCACCATTATGTTGGGTGGAGTTGAAAGAATCACACATTCTTGGACCTGAAATGATTCAAGAAATGACAAAAATTATAAAGTTAGTGCAAGATCGAATGAAAGCTGCTCAAGACTGTCAGAAAAGCTATGTTGATCGACGAAGAAGAGAGTTGGAATTTCAACAAGGTGATTATGTGTTCCTTAAAGTGCCACCCCGAAGCGGAATCAAGAGATTTGTAATTAAAGGAAATTGAGTCCAATATACATTGGACCGTTTGAGATATTAAAAAGAGTTGGGAGATGACATACCAACTGGCACTTCCACCTCAATTATCCAATATACATGACATCTTTCATGTGTCAATGTTGAGGAAGTATGTTTACGATTCAGAGCATATTATTGAATATCAAGATCTGGATGTACAAGAAAACTTAGCATATGAAGAAAGACCTGTGAAAATTCTTGACCGAAATATGAAGCAACTCCGGAACAAGGAGGTTCCATTATTAAAGATCCAATGGAATAAATGAGGACAAGAAGAAGCAACATGAGAATTGGAAGATGCCATCAAAATTAAGTATCCAGAATTATTTACAGGTCAGTATTATTGTCGTTACACTCTTGTTTATTAAATTGGAGGACAAATTTTCTTTAGTAGGGGGAGAGTTATAACGCCCCAAAAATTTATTTATTAGAAAAATGTGAATAACATGATTGTTAAACATAACTATTTTCATGAGCTATAATTAACTTTAATTTAGGATTAATTGGTGATAATAAATATTATTCCAGTGTCGTACTCAGAGGTGCACGCTCCAACAGGGCCACACCGAAATTCTGTAACAAAAATGAAATCCGAGAACACCATAATTTTCAGAAAAGTTTGCTAATATCAGAAATGTAAATATCTAAAATTGTTGATGCATGGATTTCGAGATTAAGCGGACACAACTATTTTCCGGGTAATTTTTGCTGGGTGAAAAATAAATTCTAAAAATTAAACTAAAATTACCATAAATTTTAAAACATTCTTATTAGTTTATGGTTAAAATTTTAATTGAATGGATATCATTTGGATATAAAATTTTAAGGACAAATGGGCCAGTGATTTTCCACCTATTTACGTAATCTATTTTTTTAACTCTTGCTTACGCATTAGGGGCTACGTAAGCCCATTTCACCTGGGTTAGGATTCTTACATGTTTTACCACATGTGTAAGATGGAGAATCCATGCATGGTAAACGTGGTATAGCATGGTAAAAGGGAGTCTTACGGCTCCACCTGTGTAGCCTACGTGCCATGCAATGCATAGGGTTGAGAGCTTATATAAGCCTCCCCTCACCCTTCGTGGGAGTTTTTCCACTTCTTTCTCTGGCTTCTCTCCTGCTCCTTGCTGTTGGAGCTGTTGCTGCTGGAGCTGCTGGTGCTACTGCTCTTGCCGTAGGTGCTGCTTGCTATATCTGTAGTTGCTGCCGTGGCTGTTGTTTGCTGCTTCTACTCTTGTTGCTGCTACATCTGCAACCTTGTTGTTCCCTTCTCTTACTGTGGTGGGCTCTTCGTTAAGGAGAAGTGAAGGCTTCCATCTTCTTAAGTCAAGTAGGATTCCTTCTTCTTTTCTCATTCTTATCTCCTAACCGTGCTAAAGTGTCTTCTGTTTAGGTGTTTGACCACTTATGCACTTGTCTTTGACTCCATAAACCACCTTTTGAATGTGTGTCCATCCCTGTAATCATGTTTAGCATGTGTACTTGTGGAAATTTTCCTATTGGATGCAAGCAAATATTGTTTAAATGAGCGGTACTTCCAGTACTTCATTTTTTTAAATTTTGGCCACCCATTTGTAGGTTGTGTTCTCATGCTTTATTTTGTTCTCCATGTAAAGTAGTATCTAGAACTATAAAAAAATCTTTCTAGTTGTTGTTAACCATGTTTGGATTCACAGGAACCATTAAAAGGTCTTTAGAGTGGCTGTAGATCCACTTCTGGAAGCTGAACTGCGGCTGTCGACAGTTGGGAATCACCTGTCGACAGGCCTCAAGCTTCCAGAACCAAAACTTTAGAAAAACAGCAGCTGTTGATAGATAACTCTGTCTGTCGAGAGATGGACCTAACATGTCGACAGCCAACCCTGGCCTGTCGACAGGCATGTCTCTAGACTCCAAAAAGTTGGTTCTAGAAGCCTGCACTTGTCGACAACGACCTTCTGGCTGTCGACATACACTGTCTAGTCTTGCTTTCCAGCTTTTCTTGTTCAAGCTTTGATGACTCACCTGGGTTGACCCAACTAGTGATACCCTTTTTTTGTTGGATTCCAACCATTGTATCCTCGAGAAAGATCATTCAATGTCATCCATATTTCACTATGGAATGTCTTTGAACATCTCCAGTGCATATGACTCTTGCTTGACTCCAATTTTCTGTAAGTGTTTACATTGTAACTTGACTCTTGTTATGTGAGAAACCTTGAGTATTATATATCCTACTTGAAAACCGTGCAAGAATGAATTATGATGACAATTTGTGGGTCTTTGGACTCATTGAGATGTATGCCTGTGCAAATAGGGCTGGTCCAGTCCTGGGAGGAGCACCCAAATGCGTAGTGGCCTATGGATAAAGGATCTGCGGATGCTTGGAATTGAATCAATACAAGCTTGATTAGCCATCCGTATCTTTTCATGCGTGAATATGTATTTGAATCAGAACATGAATGTTATCATGATTTCTTGACATGTAATCGTAATTCAGTACTTTTGTTCTACATTTATTGTTTAGTTGACATGCTTGTTCAATCATCTTTGATATTCAGTGCTGACAACAGTCAGGTTTCTTATCCTTATCTTTAGACATCTTAATCCTTTTTTATTAGAAGAATTGAATCCTACTGGACTAGTTAGCTCATCAAATCCTACCATTTCAGGTGATCAAGATGAGGGTAAAGCTTAAAAGGAGGAGTGTGCTGAGCGGGACAACCAGTCCTCAAAAGTTCAACAACTTTATTTTTCTTTAATAATATAGTAATGAGTTGTAAATAAGTTTTCTTTTTCCTTGCTCCTCTTATAGACTGTAATGAGGAGTATTATGTAATGATGCTTCCGCTATAACAATGTTAGATATGAGTAAACATAAGTTCTATTTCTTATATTTGCTTTCTGTCATTTTCGATAAATAGACTTTTATTAGGACATGACATTGCCATCCACAACGGATCAGTAAAGATGAATTTTCTTTGACTTCAAGAGTCGCCTTTTTAATGTGTTAATTAAATTCAAAGGTATATCTAAAAGATACAAAAAGAGTACACTGTCAAGTACCGAAAATAATAAAAAGAAGTGGAATGCTTCTGCAGTTGCTTTGAATTTAAGGTGTATTTATCAAACATGCATTACTAGCATTACAAATATGTTGGTATTGATTGTATACCAAACAAATACTTCTTGCTACAGTGGTGCAAAAATATGCACTATAGACATGATGTTGTTGACCCTTTTGGGAGAGCACCATGGGTGCGCTATGAAAGAATCACAAGAAATCAAGAGAAACATAGCTCACTTTACACCCTTACCATGCGGAACCCATCAAAATCATATACCTTAAAATCTCTTCCCTAAATCATGCTTCTAGAGAGGTAAACTTTGAGAATGTGAGTTTGGAGAGGGGGGGAAAATCACCCTACCTTAAATTGAAGAGCCTATCTTGTTGGAGCCTTCTCATAGGATGGTCACCCACTCCTCACTGTTACCACCTAATCCACCACCACTACCACCTGAGGCCAAGTAGCATGCCATTGTCATCTTCATCCACCAAGCATCATCAGTTGTTGGAGGAAGGGGAAAAGGAGGAGAGGATGTGGGAGGTTGATAAGGGAAAGTGAAGAGGAAGTAGGCGAGGTTTGGAGGGGCATTCCTATATAAAGGTCCAATAGCCTAAACAATTAACATATTATTATGATGCAACTAGCTAGAAACACATTGGTACAAGCTGATGCATTTAGAACATGTCACTTTGCATTAATGCCTTCACCTATTAGGTTTGTTTGACATTTGACACATAGGACTGACACCCGATAGGCTTGACCAACACACTAGTAGATGTCTCCATCTGACCTACGCATTCTCAACCATGTGAGCTGCCACCTAGTGCTTAGAGTTAGACATCTAACATCTGACCAACACACTACAAAAATGCATCATGCCACTCAAATGCGACTACTCAAAAGAGGTTTGACACCTCGATCAGAAACTTTGAAGATACTCTACAGAGTTCTTTCAGTGGAAATAAGAGAGATGAGCAAAGCCCCTCTCCTTCATGACTGATATGGATGCAGCTAGTTCATCCTCAAGAAGTCAAAAATTCATTACATGTCCGAATCGAAAATGAGGGGTTACTATTGTTTCCTCTAGGTCTAGTCCTTCGAGATTATTCTCTAGCTAGGCGGATTGCATAACTTGCCAAAGTGGAAAATATTTTAATGCCTAGAGCAAAATCCGATTTCGAGGCGTTGGACAATGAAATAGAAGATGATGATATTAAGTGTTGCTTGAGACATCCTAGCCTTCATCCTCGAGTTGTACTGCGATGCACTTATTCTTTGGATCGGTCATCCATAGAGTTCTAAGAGCTAGTACAAATTGGTCCCAGGTTGCCTGTGGTCGCGTTCTGGTTGCCTGGTTTCTGGCTGTGGTTTGTGCCTTGGTTGTCCGACGGCCTTCTGAGGGTTTCCAGAAGGGGTGCCGGGACGGCGTGCGTGCTTGTGCCTGCTGGGCTTGTCTTAGTTACAAGCTAGCTGTGCGGTTTCGTGGTGGTTGCCCCGACCCAGTTCTCTTTCGCCCAGTGCTCGGCACTTGAGGGCTTGTCTGTGAGACAGGTTGTTACGTTACCTGGGACCTCCAGCCCCGCGCGCCTGTGTCAGGGGGGTTTGTGACGGACCGGGATATTTATGCCCATAAGGCTTCATACCCAGATCCGCCTCCCGCGAACGGACGAAATCTCGCAAGGGATATCTCACACACGTGTCTAGTAAGAGTATAAAAGACAAACCACAAGAATATAAGACACAAGAAAGTACATGTGCTCATATCTGCTCACAAATTGTACAAACTGTCCCATTACATTAATACATGTCCAATTAAAAAGAGTACAACTACCTGGGGCATACCCCGAGGGAGCACAAGCTCACACTATACTAACTACTACACTACTGCTGGTGGTACAAGTCCGACACAACGCTGCTGCAAGCCAAACACACGGCAAGCCCTGAAAAGAACTGTAGGGGAGTGAGCCTCAACAAGTCACTGGCTCAGTAGGGGCTACCCAAAACAACACTGTAACCACAAACTCCTCAACCCCAATGGGTCTCACTGGCAACACCAATAGCCAAACCATTTCATGCTCACATCATTACAATAAATAACAATTAAACATAATCATGATTATAAATACAAAGTCAGAAGGGAAGTAGGACTACAGGACTAATATAATATCGTTAGTCAGCCCAACTACTAAAGTGCCTAAACCACAGTCTCACTGGCACACTGCTACAACAACTAGCTACTTAAACTATAAACCACACAGGCAGGTCACTGCCTAAACTGCAAGCTTCACAGGCAAACTTCAAGCACGAGGGTATTAGGACAGCCAACCAAGTGCTAGTCCATTAAACCCAAAACCACACTACGTCAAGTGTCACACATAAATGACACACACTAGAACTATAAACGAAACCATGCTCAAGAAGAGTAAAACTCAACAAGTGGAAGGTCTCACACAGCCTCCACGGAGCACAGTTCTACTAAACCACAATATGCCTAGGCCACAAGCCTCATCGGCAAATTACCCACCAAGGTAACATAATTAATAATCACAAACTAATCTACAATAAATTATAAACAAAGATCTACTTAAAACGGATAAGATACAACAAGTGGCAGGTCAGAACACAAGACCTCCACAACACACAAGTACCCGGAAAGGTTGGTACACAATGTACCACCACAAAACTACACAGTAACCCCGAAGGGAACAAGTACCTG
>JACBKR010006012.1:0-15025 GCA_014218235.1 Colocasia esculenta | reverse complement strand
AGACAGCTATACTATCTCCAGATGTCAATCAACGTTAGAGCAGATAGACACAAATATGGTAGTGACAGTTTATCGTTCTAGAAGATGCATGCAGAGGATACACGAGAATGGAAGATATGTTCTGTATCCGTGCAGAGATACGTTCAGTCTTTATTAATGCATGGCAGTCAAACAGACGTGATGCGACTTTGACTATTCAACGTAGCTTAAATCAAGGAAAACAGTTAATTAATGGAAACATGACTTATGCAGTCGTTATGAAAGTCTGATAGAATCGTTATGATCAAGTTGCTGTAGACTCATAAGAAGTCGTTATGATAACTTATGAAATCGTTACCACAACCAAGTCGTTCTATAACAGATGATATAAGAAATCGTTATGAAACATGGCAAGTCGTTCTGATTCTGAACAATGATATGAAACACTTATCAGATCGTTATGAGATGCAAGTCGTTGTAGCTTTCTAAAGAAATCGTTACGATGTCTTACAGAATTGTTGTGACGAGCAAGTCGTTATAACTCTTCTAAAGAAATCGTTACGATGACTTACAGAATCGTTATGACGAGCAAGTCGTTATAACTCTCTAAAGAAATCGTTACGATGACTTACAGAATTGTTATGACGAGCAAGTCGTTATAACTCTCTAAAGAAATCGTTACGATGACTTACAGAATCGTTATGACGAGCAAGTCGTTATAACTCTCTAAAGAAATCGTTACGATGACTTACAGAATTGTTATGACGAGCAAGTCGTTATAACTCTCTAAAGAAATCGTTACGATGACTTACAGAATCGTTATGACGAGCAAGTCGTTATAACTCTCTAAAGAATCGTTACGATGACTTACAGAATCGTTATGATGAGCAAGTCGTTATAACTCTGAAGGAGTCGTTACGATAACTTACAGAGTCGTTATAATGAGCAAGTCGTTGTAACTTCTGAGAAGTCGTACGATAACTTACAGAGTCGTTATAATGAGCAAGTCGCTATACTTCTGAAGGAGTCATTACGATAACTTACAGAGCGTATAATGAGCAAGTCTTATAACTTCTTAAGGAGTCATTACGATAACTTACAGAGTCGTTATAAGAGCAAGTGTTATAATTTGAAGGAGTCGTTCCGAAACTTACAGATTGTATAATAGCGACTTGTTGACACAACAAGGTTATTCAATCTTACAAGTAAATCGTTGAACTTGAGAGGAGATCGTTATAGCTAATGAAGGAATCGTTATGCTCTTCTAGAAATGATGTATGTAAGTACTTAACACAAATGCTGACTTTCTTTATGCTTAAGGCTAAAATAAAACAAGGTTAGAAAACTTTTGAAGTTTTGTTTATCACCAAACTAAGCATGTAATTAATTAAAGTATATGGGGATGGACTGTTCATCATTTTGTACCAGAACAAAATTGACAATAAGAAACAAAGACACATTAGTAATATGCCAAACTGAACTCGTTACTCAGCTCATCTCAGTCAAGGTTTAAAATCTCGCCACTCTAATAAGATATACATCCCAATTTAGGAAAACAAAATTAGTACGAACTCTTCCTTCTAGACATTAGTTTAGTTTACGCTTAATGTTCACTTAAGTTTATGATTAGTATTACACTTCTTATTTGAATGTATTGCTTATTATTGCACTTGATTATATGTAATTTTTACACTTGATTAGTATTGTAGTTTTTACATAATGTAATTAATCAGCTTATTACTTTGAAGAATTAAAACTTAAAACCATGGGGAGCAGACTTCGGTTTCATGGGCCTCATACCCATGTTCTCAATAAAATATGTAAAAATATTTTATATCTTGTTTACAATAAGTTTCATGTTGGAGTTTTGGCCAAACCAATTAGAACGCATGATATAGGGCTTCCACAAAATCGTGATTCTCCATATAAAATGCCATTTTGATTGACTTCGCGACCCACTATGTGGATGCCAATTCTGCTTAAATGGTGGCACACACTATGGACTATGTTCTTATTATATTCAAAGCTTTTGGTAAATTAAGTTATTTATTATATCTTCCTCGCTGTTATTTTTTTACGCTTGACATGAAAATAAACAATGCAATGACTTTCTTTGTTAAACATATTGTTTACTTTCACAAATTTCACACTGCAAGTTAATCATTCAACATTCGTATGTTTATTTGTAGCCATTTGAGAGATTTTTTCATATTTACCATATTATGATTTAATTTCATATTTTAATTACTTATGAATAAAATGTGATTAATTTTTTTTTGTAATTAGTGATGAGAGTTCGCGATTGAAATTAGACTCAAAGAAGAACAAATGTCCAACGTATCAAAGTACTTGTTTGTTTGAACGTAAAATATTCCGCTCGATATTCGAAGATTGCATGATGGTTACTTTTGGTGAATGAGAAGATGATGAAAATCATAAAGATTATTCGGAAAGAAGAAAGACAAAGTTAGAAATAAAAGTGGATTATCTGTTATTGTTCAAGATGAAAAAGGAGTGCGATATTCTGTAATCTTACGACGCAGTTGGTGTGCTAGTATGTACATGTTTATTGGAAAAGACTGGTGTAAATTTGTGAAAATAATTGTGTCAAAGAATTTGACATTCTCAAAGTTATGTCTTCCCATTATGTACGAAGAGATGTATTTGGCAAACTATATTAGGGATATCGTGGTTAGTTCACTCCCTAGGAAATCTACTGAGAAGCTGGTGAATAAAGAGCCGATCAAGTGGTGGTGGCCTAATATGAAGACATCACGGTTTGTGTTGTTTTAATGTTCAATACCATTAAGTATTTATATAGTGCTCAAATTATTTGATATTCATGTATGTTTACTCTTCATTTATTTTTACGTCAACGTTATTTCACCCATTAGCTCTGGGACTCTCCATATAAGTATGTACGGTACTTGAATGATGTGAGGGTGTGTTGGATTTTAACTCGGGACATGACATTTAATATGTAGGAAAAATGTCGGAGAATCGGTCATGGATGTACCGTGGAATAGGAATGGAGTTGTGACCGAGGAGTTTAAAGACGGAGTTGACAATTTTATTGAGTTGCATTGAGTAATACATCAGTAGCAGTTGATCCGATGGGTAACATCCGATGTCCGTGTTCGAGTTGTAAGAACAGAAAGTGGATATCGACATGGGATGTGCAGCATCATCTGTATACGAGAGGATTTGTGCCATTATGAGTTATGGTCGTGTCATGGTGAGTTGAATATTCAGTCGTCTGCACCAGCTAATTACTTTGCTTCCACAAGTACGTACGTAGACATGGTGTCGATGCTGCTGGTCCGGAGTTCAATATTCATGAAGATCAAACAAATGAAGAAGTGCCGAATGATACAGCTCAGAGATTTTATCAGTTACTTCGAGATGCTGATGAGCCATTATGGGATGGTTGTGAGAAGCATACACGGTTGTCTGCAGTGTCGCAGCTATTGATTTGAAATCTGAATTTCATATGAGCGAGAGTTGTTTTGACCGGCTTCTCTTACTGGTCAAGAGCATGCTTCCTCAATCAGAGAGGTTACCTGCTGACTTTTACCGTGCGAAGAAGATGGTGAATGATTTGGGGCTTGGTTTTATGAAAATTGATGCATGTCCGAATCACTGTATGCTGTACTACAAAGAGGATGCAGATAAGACATCATGCTGTATTTGTAAGCATGATAGGTTCAAGCCCAAGAGAGGGGACAAGTCAAAGCAGAAGGATGTTCCGTATAAGTCATTGCGGTACTTTCCTATCACACCCAGATTGCAGCGATTGTTCATGTCCTCGAGGACAGCTGGACATGACATGGCATGCGGAAAGAGTCCGTCGCGACGAAGGTGAAATGAGTCATCCTGCCGATGGTGAAGCTTGGGCTCATTTTAGCCGTACTCATCCTTACTTCTCAAGGGATCCACGCAATGTACGGCTTGGTTTATGCATAGATGGTTTCAATCCTTTCGGAGGCTCGGTGGCATCTTACTCATGTTGGCCAGTATTCTTAACACCGTATAACCTTCCGCCAGGCATGTGCATGAAGCGTGAGAATCTGTTCCTTTCATTGCTGATTCCGGGTCCAAAAAGTCCAGGAAGAATATAGACATATATCTCAGACCGTTGATGATGAGATGAAATTGTTATGGTCAGATGGTGTGCAGTCTTATGATGCATCCAGAAAACAGAATTTCAATCTAAAGGCTGCATTAATGTGGACAATAAGTGACTTTCCAGCCTACGGCATGTTATCTGGCTGGAGCACACATGGGAGGTTGGCATGTCCTTATTGCATGGAGGATTCTAAATCATTTGTGTTGAAATCTGGGGGAAAATCTTGTTGGTTCGATTGTCATCGGCGGTTTCTACCCAGTGACCATCCTTTCCGAAAGCAAAAGGATTCTTTTATTAAAAATACAACTGTGATGGAGGAGGTAGATATGGAACGGGTGTCTGGTGGAAATATGGCGAGGCGGGTCCAGAACTTACCGACTGTAACACAACTGGCTGGTAGTACCCGACAAATCCCTGGCTTTGGGAAGGATCACAATTGGGTAAAGCAAAGCATTTTTTGGGAATTGCCTTATTGGTCAACACTTTTGATACGTCATAACCTAGACGTCATGCATATAGAGAAGAATGTTTTTGATAATGTGTTCAACACAGTTATGGACGTCAAAGGTAAAACGAAGGATAACGTCAAGGCACAGGTCGATTTGAAAGTACTTTGCAAACGTCTAGAACTAGAGCTACAGCATGTTCAAGGAAAAGTGGTGCAACCTAAAGCTGCATATGTGCTTGGGGCCAGACAGATTAAGGAAGTGTTGCAATGGTTAAAGTAATTGAGATTTCCGGATGGATATGTCTCGAATATTGCGCGTTGTGTAAATGTCAACGAGGGAAAAATATACGGAATGAAGAGTCATGACTGCCATGTTTTCATGCAAAGACTGATGCCTCTTGCTTTCGTGAGTTGTTGCCGAAACAAATATGGGGAGCAATGACTGAGCTGAGTCAATTCTTCAGGATTTTATCTGCATCAGAACTCAAAATTCATGACTTGCAAAATATAGAGCAAAATATAATTCAGACAGTCTGCAAATTAGAGAAGATATTTCCTCCAGCATTCTTTGATTCAATGGAGCACCTGATCATCCATTTACCATATGAGGCAAGGGTCGGAGGACCAGTACAATTTCGATGGATGTATCCGTTTGAGAGGTATATTTCTACATCTCAATTTATTGCCATTACAACGATCTTTTATATTACTTATGTATGCATTTGAATTATTGTCGTAGGTGCATGCACGATCTTAAGATGAAAGTCCGTAACAAAGCACAAGTTGAGGGCTCCATTACTCAGGCGTACCTCATTGAGGAGATATCGAACTTCTGTTCGATGTACATGGACACGGAAATACGAACCCGACGCACTCAACTCCACGTAATGATGTTGGTGGAGATTCCGAGGTGTCAGACCGACTCTCTGTATTCAAGTGTGCCGACGGGCGTTCGGATCTTCATCTACTCGCGCACTCCAAGACAGAGAGTTGGTAGCTGCGGAGATCTACGGTTCATGAATTGCGAAGAACTAGACCCTTACATTCAGTAAGCTCTCCACGCTTATTCGTCATCATTTGCGTGCATTACTGCAAAACCTAACAGTTGTGTGACATTTACATTGCAGAGAGTTTGACTCGGTCATATTGCGACAGAATCCACGTCTAACTGACGTGCAGGTTGAAAGGAACGGGAGAAGTCTTTTCCTACTTGGTTAAGATCTCGAGTATGTGTCTAATATTTTGAAACATAAGTGTTATGTTTTATGCAGACTGAGTTGAAGTCATTATTCAATGTTTGTCTATTTATCTCATAATAGGTTGAACAAGGCTTCATTCCCGATTCTAGAGTACAACAGATTAGTTTTGGCCCCTCGAAGATTGTACGTGTCTATCCAGGCTACATTGTGAATGGATACAAATTTCACACGAGAGATTATGGATGGAATAAGTCTACGATGAACAGCGGCGTATGTGTGAAGGGAAGTGCCTATAATGAAAATGAAATTAACTATTATGGCATTCTCGAAGAAGTCATGAACTGCAATTTTTGGGACAAGACAACAATGTATTTCTGTTTAAGTGTCATTGGTTTGACCCGACATCTATTCGTCATGACACAACATATGGATTAATCGATGTGAAGCATAAGTCCAAATTGAGTACATATGAGCCATTCATCTGGCGGCACAAGCCCAACAAGTTATTATTCAAATTATACATCCCTCAAATTAAGAGATTGGTGGGCTGCATGTAGAGTGAAATCAAGACTATTCCCTGAGTATGAGTATGAGCTTCTCCCGACTGATGATGAGCTCGAAGGTGTTAATGACAACTTTTTCCAATCAGATCGGAGTGACGCACGAGAGTTGGCAACTTCTACGTAGTACAATGTTCATGATATAATGAAACAATTTCCTTACATAAGGATAACGAACAAGAAGAAGTTGACCCAAATGTCGCTGAGCGGGAGGTGGAGTCTGATGTGGAGGAAGACTCCAAGATGATGAGGATGAATTCCAGGATGATGATGAAGATGATGCTGAATTAAACATGTCTTCAGCATCTGATGATGAATATAGATAATATACTGCATATTTTGTAAGAAATTGGTGTTGTTGTTCATTACATGTTCATAATAAATTGCTACTTCAAATTGAGTGCTGATGACTTGCTATATCTTTATTTGTATCAATAGAGATATGGTACGTGGAGAACGCAGTCGGAGGGTTGCCACGTCCGTTGGCAGAGGGACTACCTCCGCGTCCACGTCTGCCTCCCCGTCCACGCCCGTCGTCCCAGCGACAGGTAAATTCTATATTGTTGTTTATTTGAAATTCATATTTCTAATGTGTATGAAATTTTGCAGGGACTGCCTCCCCGTCCATGCCCGTCGTCCCAGCGACAGGTAAATTCTATATTGTTGTTTATTTGAAATTCATAATTCTAATGTGTATGAAATTTTGCAGGGACTGCCTCCCCGTCCACGCCGTCGTCCCAGCGACAGGTAAATTCTATATTGTTGTTTATTTGAAATTCATAATTTCTAATGTGTATGAAATTTTGCAGGGACTGCCTCCCTGTCCACGCCCGTCGTCCCAGCGACAGGTAAATTTCTATATTGTGTTTATTTGAAATTCATAATTTCTAATGTGTATGAAATTTTGCAGAGAATGCCTCCCCGTCCACGCCCGTCGTCCCAGCGACAGGTAATTTTCTACATTGTTGTTTATTGAAATTCATAATTTCTAATGTGTATGAAATTTTGCAGGGAATGCCTCCCCGTCCACGCTACCTTCGTCTTCTTCCTCACCACAAGGTAAACATATGTTTCAATAGATAGTATGTTGGTCTCTTGCAATTTATACAATAAAAGTGTACTAAATTGTTTTCAACAGAGGTGGAGAGCCAGCATCCAGCAGCTGAGGAGGGGCCTCAGCTACCAGGACGACAACCATGCTGGATCTCAGGGTAAAGTTCATCATCTCAGTGTTACTGTATTTGTTATTTAGGATATACATTTCATGTAGAAAATTAATGTGGAATTGCAGGGGGAAGATAGATCCCAGTCCTGCTTCCCGCTATATTACGACGTTGATCCACGCACATATTCCAGGACCAGTGGATGCATGGAGAGAATTCCCGGTGCCAGTCCGGGATTTATTATTTGACATGTTTACGGTATTTTTATTTTTTAGAAGAGTTGAAGTCATTTATTCAATATTATTAATAGGTTTATTGCAGAACGTTGATTAATTTTATTTCTTTACAGCGGAGGTTCGCATTCACGAGACCCGAGGATCTCCCTCGGCTCGAGCCGTCTGGGAGATTACGGCCCAGACTAATTTAAGAAAGTCGATGTGGGAGGCACGGGACAAGGCAATCAAGACCACAGGGAACCTGGATCCTGGCTTGGGTGGATTACGGCCCTGTTTGGCTGCGGACGGACTATTGGGAGTCCCTTTGCGCGCGTTGGGCTGCTGGACCATGGCAGCAGCGGTCACAGGCGGCAATACGCAACAGAGCAACTCAACTGGAGAAGAATGTGCATACTAGTGGATCCGTATCTTATGCGACCCACAGTCAAAAATTGGTAAGTATTTTATTGTTCGATTCATATATACATATGGATTATTATTGTGAGACTAACTAATTTTGTTGAATTCTAAGCATCACGACCTGGAGCGTGCCCCTACTTTCCGCGAGTTATTTGACCGGACTCATAAGCGGAAGGGGACGGATGACTATGTTACCGAGAGTGCCCGCACGATTGCTGTAAGTCAAGCTTTAAATTATGAATTCAATTATGATATTAAAGTAATTTGTTTTCAATAATTTAATTTTAAATTATTTTACAGGAGACGTACGACAGGACGATGGCGGAGCGCTACACAGAGGGCACTCCCCAGCCAGATTTGGATGCAGACGCTTGGGTCGAGGCAGCGGGAGTGCCGAGGAAGGGTCGAGTGTACGGCTTTGGGGACAGCCTGGATACTCATCGAGTGTTGTCCTCATATGCCAGTTCGATCGCTTCTCCGGCACACGCGAGTTCATCTTCTGCGCCGCCCGTCAGTGGTGTAGAGGACATTAGAGGCATCATTCGGGAGGAGCTACGTACAGAGCTACAGACGCAGCGGGAAGAGCTACAGACGCAGCGGGTACAGCTACAGGCGCAGCAGGTACAGATAGAGACGCAGCGGCTACAGCTACAGACGCAGTTCAGCGATATGGTCAGCAGTTCATGTCAATAATGCAGGGAGTACGCCCACACAGCCAGCAGCTCAGGTCAGTATTAGTATTAATTTCATATACTTAGGATTGGCCGGGCGTCCAACACGATTGGGTCGGACGTTCAATTGACGGATCTAAAAAACACCCAGTATATTTAAAGCGTCAAAACACAACCCGGGGGTCCAAAATCCAAATAGGGATCGGATCGACGTGCCATTTTCTTCGACACGACCGGTGGGTTAAAGTGACGTGTGGGAACTGACAGAATCCAATTGGATCCCGGATTGGATCGGACGTTCAATGATGGATCTAAAAAACACCCAAGTATATTTAAAGCGTCAAAACACAACCCGGGGGTCCAAAATCCCAAATAGGGATCGGATCGACGTGCCATTTTCTCCGAAACGACCGGGTGGGTTAAAGTGACGTGTGGGAACTGACGGAATCCAATTTGGATCCCGGATTGGGTGGGCATTCAAAGGACGGATCTAAAAACACCCAAGTATATATAAAGCGTGAAAACACAAAAACCGGGGTCCAAAATCCCAAATAGGGATCGGATCGACGTGCCGTTTTCTCTGACACGGCCCGGTGGGTTAAAGTGACGTGTGGGAACTGACGGAATCCAATTTCGATCCCCGGATGGGGTTGGGCATTCAAAGGACGGATCTAAAAAAACCCAAGTATATATAAAGCGTCAAAACACAACCCGGGGGTCCAAAATCCCAAATAGGGATCGGATCGACGTGCCATTTTCTCCGACACGACCGGTGGGTTAAAGTGATGTGGGGAACTGACGGAATCCAATTTGGATCCCGGATTGGGTTGGGCATTCAAAGGACGGATCTAAAAAACACCAAGTATATATAAAGCGTCAAAACACACAACCCGGGGGTCCAAAATCCCAAATAGGGATCGGATCGACGTGCCGTTTTCTCCGACACGACCGGGTGGGTTAAAGTGACGTGTGGGAACTGACGGAATCCAATTTGGATCCCGGATTGGGTTGGGCATTCAAAGGACGGATCTAAAAACATGGCCAAGCATATATAAATGGTCAAAAAACGCAACCCGGGGGTCCAAAATCCCAAATAGGGATCGGATCGGCGTGCCGTTTTCTCCGACACGACGGGTGGGGTTAAAGTGACGTGTGGGAACTGACGGAATCCAATTTGGATCCCCGGATTGGGTCGGACGTCAATTGACAGATATAAAAAACACCCAAGTATATTTAAAGCGTCAAAACACAACCCGGGGGCCAAAATCCCAAATAGGGATCGGATCGACGTGCCGTTTTCTTCGACATGACCGGGTGGGTTAAAGTGACGTGTGGGAACTGACGGAATCCAATTTGGATCCCCGGATTGGGTGGGCATTCAAAGGACGGATCTAAAAACACGGCCAAGCATATATAAATGGTCAAAACACGCAACCCGGGGGTCCAAAATCCCATTTAGGGATCGGATCGGCGTGCCGTTTTCTCCGACACGACCGGGTGGGTTAAAGTGACGTGTGGGAACTGACGGAATACAATTTGGATCCCCGGATTGGGTCGGACGTTCAATTGACGGATCTAAAAAACACCCAAGTATATTTAAAGCGTCAAAACACAACCCAGGGGTCCAAAATCCCAAATAGGGATCGGATCGACGTGCCGTTTTCTCCGACACGACCGGGTGGGTTAAAGTGACGTGTGGGAACTGACGGAATCCAATTTGGATCCCCGGATTGGGTCGGACGTTCAATTGACGGATCTAAAAAACACCAAGTATATTTAAAGCGTCAAAACACAACCCGGGGGTCCAAAATCCCAAATAGGGATCGGATTGGCGTGCTGTTTTCTCCGACACGACCGGGTGGGTTAAGTGACTGTGGGAACTGACGGAATCCAATTTGGATCCCCGGATTGGGTCGGACGTTCAATTGACGGATCTAAAAACACCCTAGTATATTTAAAGCGTCAAAACACAACCCGAGGGTCCAAAATCCCAAATAGGGATCGGATCGACGTGCCGTTTTCTCCGACACGACCGGGTGGGTAAGGTGACGTGTGGGAACTGACGAAATCCAATTTGGATCTCCGGATTGGGTTGGGTATTCAAGGACGGATCTAAAAACACCCAAGATATATAAAAAGTTAAAACACACAACCCGGGGGTCCAAAATCCCAAATAGGGATCGGATCGACGTGCCGTTTTCTCCGACACGACCGGTGGGTTTAACGTGACATGTAGAAACTGACGGAATCCAATTTGGATCCCCGGATTGGGTTGGGCATTCAAAGGACGGATCTAAAAACACGGCCAAGCATATATAAATGGTCAAAACACGCAACCTGGGGGTCCAAAATCCCAAATAGGGATCGGATCGACGTGCCGTTTTCTCCGACACGACCGGGTGGGTTAAAGTGACGTTGTGGGAACTGACGGAATCCAATTTGGATCCCCGGATTGAGTCGGACGTTCAATGACGGATCTAAAAAAACCCAAGTATATTTAAAGCGTCAAAACACAACCCGGGGGTCCAAAATCCCAAATAGGGATCGGATCGACGTGCCGTTTTCTCCGACACGACCGGGTGGGTTAAAGTGACGTGTGGGAACTGACGGAATCCAATTTGGATCCCCGGATTGGGTTGGGCATTCAAAGGACGGATCTAAAAACACGGCCAAGCATATATAAATGGTCAAAACACGCAACCCGGGGGTCCAAAATCCCAAATAGGGATCGGATCGGCGTGCCGTTTTCTCCGACACGACCGGGTGGGTAAAGTGACGTGTGGGAACTGACGGAATCCAATTTGGATCCCCGGATTGGGTCGGACGTTCAATTGACGGATCTAAAAACACCCAAGTATATTTAAAGCGTCAAAACACAACCCGGGGGTCCAAAATCCCAAATAGGGATTGGATCGACGTGCCGTTTTCTCCCACACGACCGGTGGGTTAAAGTGATGTTTGGGAACTGACGGAATCCAATTTGGATCTCCGGATTGGGTTGGGTATTCAAGGACGGATCTAAAAACACCCAAGTATATAAAAAGTTAAAACACACAACCCGGCGGTCCAAAATCCCAATAGAGATCGGATCGACATGCCGTTTTCTCCGACACGACCAGGTGGGTTAAAGTGACGTGTAGAAACTGACGGAATCCAATTTGGATCCCCGGATTGGGTTGGGCATCAAAGGACGGATCTAAAAACACCCAAGAAAATGATGGATCTAAAAATATTATTGTATTAAGTTTGAGAAATAATCACATGTTTTAAATTTCATTTTGAAAATACTGTTTTCTTTTATTTATTATTAATGTTTCTCATTTTAATTTGTTTTAATAGGGATCCAGCTCCAGACGATGACGAGGCAGGGACAGCAGACGATCCAGCAGATCTATGTTGATTTTTGTATTCATTATGCTATATGATTTATATTATTGTATCTTATGATTTTATGTTGATTGTTAGTATTTGTTAAATTTATGAATATTTAGCAGGTTTGACATTGTAGCAATGTATTTTTATTTGTTTATTTTAAAAAAAATATGTGTATTTTCCGACGGATTTTCCGACGGCTACGTATCCGTCGGAAAGTATAAATTACCGACGGAAAAATACCGTCGGTAATGCCGTCGGACACTACTGACGGATTCGCCGACGGATATAATCCGTCGGAACTGATAAATTACCGACGACAATAACCGTCGGCACGTCCGTCGAAAAATACTGACGGATTGGCCGACGGATAGTATCCGTCGGAAAATATACATTACCGACGGTTAAAGACCGTCGGTACTTCGTCGGCAAATACTGACGCCTTTACCGACGGATGAAATCTGTCGGGGGTTTCGACCGAATTCCGACGGAATTTTCATCCGTCGGAAAGTTCTGACCAATCATTTCCGACCAAAGTTTCCGACGAGTGTTGGACGGAAAGCGTCGGAAGGCGCCTTTTCCGACGGAATACCGACGGATTTCTGACGGATTCAGTCCGTCGGTAATCCCGCTTTTTCTTGTAGTGCGTTACCGACGCTCCCTGTTCTAGAATTCCTTTAGAAGTCGGACACTTGTTTCTATATACACACTTTCCTTAACTTGTACGAACTCTTTGTCGGATATTCCTTCTGCTGACTAGTGAATCCTGTTCAAGACCTCCGTAAGTCTCCTCTGTCCATGGATTCCTACATGGTCGACGACCGGTTGTACCCTAACACCTATGATACCCTTTAGGGATCAACATGATCCAAATGGCCTTAGTTTGCTCTTGTTCTTACTTGATTTCACGCCGAACCTTTGGACCTGTACATAACCATGGCCAGCGGAAAGCTAGTGTATTCCCCGACTGCCAACACAAGTGCGCGTGTTGTGCAACTGTTACTATCACTCGTTACTCGACGTTTCTTGTGCATGACCATAAGATCTCATCTATACTCTACTCGCTCGTCTATGCATGTTCACTCTACTATCTCGTCTCTCTCGTCTATTCATCTAGTACTCTCTTGTTACTCTTTGAGCTATGTGGCTCCTACTGTTTTGTACTGTTCATGACTGTCTAGCGCTATAATATGGGTCTTGTGGCTCTACTGTATCTAATACATACTGTGCAGGGCACGGAGAGTGTCCGAGGGGCTCCAATCTAGTCCTGGGGGCAGAGAGCCACCCAAAAATACCTGCAGGGGCTATTGACGGTGTTCTGCATTGCACCGGTTCTGACTATACTGTATTGGCTAGACATCTGACTACTATCCTTTTACTCTGAGGAGTTCAGACGTACTGTGATATTACTGTGCTATCACAATTGTTATACTTTGTTCTGAAGAGTTCAGACGTACTGTGCGATTACTGTGCTATCGCAGACTATTACTGAACGGCTACTATCCTAGAAGTGACTACTGCCGTATTCTACTAGTGCACCATTGTGCAACCATACACGCTATCTCGTTACACACTATGGCGTTACACGCTATCTTGTGATACGCTCTACTTGCTCTACTTGGTACTTGCTATCTTGAGTTATTGCGTACCATCGTGACTTAATCGCATTCAAAGTGCTCTACTCTCTCATTGTCTAATGACAATAAAAGTGCTATACTCTCTCGGCTATCTACGGATAACCAAAGTGCCATTACTATTTCGATTGACAAAAGTTAATCAAAAGTGCTATACTATCTCGATTGATGAAAATAAATCAAAGTGCAATTTACTCTTTACATGACCACTACTATCTCTCCTTGAGATACCTGTCACTTGCTATTGCTTACCATTGTCTCTACATGCTGTTGTGTTGTTATCGTTTCTATCGTGGCTTGACTTTAATCATCGTGATATACTTGATTCATCTGCTATCTGAACCATGTTACTTGTGCTATTACTTTCTCGACTTTACATGACTCTCTCTATCTTAGTTACTCTACCATTTAAGCATTAATTATTTAAAGCCTGCTTGATCTTGAGATTTAAGTCCTACTGGGCGTTATCGCTCACCCTTCGTTATTTGTTATTGTGTCTCAGGTAAGTCGGACAATGACGTTACACACACCAATGGGACAAGACCCAGTGATGAGTGACCGGAGTCAGTCATGAAGTTGCCCTAGTACAATGGAGTCTAGTAGTTATTGCTTTAGATTTCTTTTCAATGTAATGATGTCATTGAGCCCTATGTTGTGCTTCGAATTAGTGGTTGTAATGGTCTTAGTGATTTTATAATGAAATCAAGAGTTTATATCAATTATTGTTCCTTAGTTGCTCTGATGTTTCGAAACTATGTGCAATTGTCTTACCCATACTCGTTGTTCACGTTCTCCTCCGATTTATTCCGCTACTAAATTGGAGGGGTGTGACAGAATAGTTGAAGATGAACCCCAAGAAGTGTGTGTTTGGTGTTCGTCGGGTAAGCTCTTAGTTTCATCATGAGCAAGAGGGGTATAGAAAATGATCCCAACAAGGCGAAGGCGATAAAATAAAATGCCCCCTCCCAAGAATTTGAAAGAAGTTCAAGGATTGATCGGAGGGTTGCAGTTTATTCTCCGATTCGTCTCCCACACTCGTAGTGGTGTAGACCCTTTACGACCTCACCAAGCCGGGAGTCGAATTCCGTTGGGATGAGAAGTGTCAGGCGGCTTTTGATGGACTAAGGATTATTTGGCCAATCCCCCTGTCCTAAGGCCGCCGACTCCAGGCAAGCCTCTTATTCTTTATGTATATGTCCTGGAAGATTCGGTAGGAGCTGTCCTTGTGTAAGTGGATG
>JACBKR010006011.1:0-15079 GCA_014218235.1 Colocasia esculenta | reverse complement strand
ACAACACCCAAACCTGACCTCGAAGCGTCAGTGTAGACCACAAAACCTCCGTTGCTGATGGCAAGACTAACACTGTGCTGAAGTCAACCTCGTCTTCAGCTCTTGGAAACTCTGCTCGCAGTCCTCAGTCCAAACAGATTTGCCTCAAGCTGGTCAATTGGTCAACGGCTCAGCAATCTTGGAAAAGTCCTGGATAAACCTCATGTAATAGCCTGCCAACCCAAAAAATTGCAAACCTCTGACACTGAAGTGGGCTGCTCCCAAGATAACACTGCCTCAACCTTGGCAGGGTCCACCGCCATAATAGAGCCTGAGATCACGTGCCCGAGAAGGTGCACCTCCTCAGCCAAAATTCATGCTTTTCGAACTTGGCATAAAGTTGGTGACTCCACAACGTCTCTAGCACGATCCTCAGATGCTCCTCGTGCTTCTCCTAAGAAGCCAAGTAGACCAAATGTCATCTACAAAGATGACTACAACCTGTCCAGGTACTCACTAAACACCCTGTGCATCAAATCCATAAAAGCTGCTACCACGTTCGTGAGCCCAAACGGCATCACGACGAACTCAAAGTGACCATATCGTGAACGTAAAGCTGTCATGCCAATATCTGACTCTCTGATCATCAACTGGTAGTAGCCTGATCTCAAGTCAATCTTCGAAAACACCTTGGCTGACTGCAATTGATCAAACAAGTCATCGATCAACGAATACTTGTTCTTCACTGTTACCTATTTAGCTGCCTATAATCGATGCACAATCTCAAGCTGCCATCCTTCTTCCTCACGAACACCGGGCGCACCGCATGGCGAACGACTCAGACGAATAAAACCCAACTAAAGCAACTCCTACAACTGGCACTTCATTTGCACAACTCAACCGGAGCCATTCGGTAAGGTGCCTTAGACAAAGGCATCGTACCGGGAAAACGCTCAATGAGAAATCCACTCCCACATAGGTGGTAACCCAGGTAGATCCTCCGGAAAAACATCAGAGAACTCACAAATAATAGGTACATCAAAGACCGATGACCTGCTAGGCTCAGAGAACAAACAGAAGCAAGATATGCTACGCAACCATCGCGGATCAAACGACGAGCTCTACAAAATGAAATAAAAGGTCGACGGGTAGACCGGATATCTCGGAAGCTGAGAACAGGCACTCCAGGTATCTCAAACCGAACGGTCTTCTGCTAACAATCCATTACAGCTGAGTGAGCCTCCAACCAGTCCATGCCCAGGATGACGTCAAAGTCATGAAGCTGCAATGCGTACAACCTGGCCGCAACTGGTGTCCCTGGACCTCAACTGTAACACCCTCCAGGTAACCAAAAGAATGTATGTAATCACCAGACGGGAGATCGACCATCACATCATACTGCCTCTCAGGGGTGTGACGAACCAGCGACTCGTAAAACTCCTCGGAAGCAAAACAAAGCGAAGCACTGGATCAACCAGAACATGAGCAGCTCTACCAAGGATAGGCATAGTACCTATAACCAGGTTCAACGCCTCAGCCTCCTTCCTGGTGAGAGCCATCACACTACCACATCCACGCCCATGCTGCGGCGCCTACTAGGGCTGCTGGTGCTGTGGAAGCTGCTGCTGGTATGGCTGAAACTGTTGAGGCTGCTGATGCTGCTAAAACTACAAATGGTACTGCCCCTACTACTGCTGAGGGTAGTGGTACTGCGACAACTGCATAGTGTAGTGCACTGGCTGCTGTGGTTGCTGGACTTGCCCCATCGGGTAATCCCTCCTAAAGTGGCCCGACAAACCACATGTGTAACAGACTACCTCCTGCCTGCCCTGCTCAGCTCCCTGGTGGACCGACTGCTCTGCAAACCTCAACTAGCGCTTCTACTGCTTGCCCCGACCACCTCCACGAGTGGTCGTTTACTTGAACCTCGAGCTCAAATCGAAACTGCCCGAATTTCCTGAGCCCGAAGAAGAAGTCGTACTACCACGACTACCTGCGGGGCGCTAGTACGATGTGGTCCAGGAGGAAGCTCCTCCCTGCTGCTGCTGGGGCTGCCAAGTCTCTCTCTCCAAGGTAGTGGATTTAGCCACTGCCACTCCCAAGGTGGTGCACATATGGGTGGTCACGCCCCATCTCAAATCCGGCCTCAGTCCTATAATAAACCTCTCTGCACAAGCCTACTCATTGCCTGCCATGTGAGGAACTGCCTCAACAACCTAACGAACCTCTGATGATACTGAGCAACTGTCAGATCACCCTGAACAAACTCATGAAAATGATCTCTCGCCTCTCACGTCGAGCATAATCAGGAAAGTACTCGCCATGGAAGACATCCAAGAACTTCTGCCAAGTAACCTAATCCAAACGCTGCCCTGAGAAGTGAGTCTGCCTCTGAACTCTCCACCACTCATGGGCTAGCCCCTGAGCTGATACACTGCCAGTCTGACCTGATCCTTCTCGGCACATGCATGGTCTCGAACGTACGCCCCAACTCGTGCGTCCAACTCTCAGCTCTATCTTGGTCATAGTCACCGTAGAACACCGGCGGGCGGAGATGCAAGAACCCTCCAAGAGGGCAGTTCTATCCTCAATCATCTGTCCTCCTCCTACAAACCCGGGTACTCCCAGTGCCTGACGTCTGCTGGACTACTAGCTGCTCCTCCTGCGGATCTGCCTGCTGCTCTAGTACTGCTGGGAGGTACTGGAGGCTGACCTCCGCTGCTACCTGCCCAGGCTGCCATGGTCTCTGGTACAGGGTCCTGAAGAACTACTCAACTATAGGGAACCAATCCACATACTGTTGTGGCGGGGGCTGGTACCATGCTGCTGCTGCTCAACTGCTGCTGCTGCTGCCACTGCTCCCTGAGGCTGTGCCACAAACTCCTCCGCTGACACATCCTTCTGAACCTGACCCGGCGCTAGCATATCTGACTCACCCAGCTGCTCCATCAACTCTCTAGCCTGCCTACGCCTACGCGGAGCCATATCTTGCACGACACACAACCAACAAGGTTAACGATACCAACTCAGGCGTCTAGCAGTGTACTTGTACTACCGTTGGGACTCCTATTGCATTTTAACCACTACAATTTTTGTTAAACTTCTCGCTCTGATACCAACTATAACGGACCCCCGAGAACCCGACCATCGGCCCAAGCCGAGGACCTGATGTTCGTGGTTTCCGCCCATGGATCCGGAGACCCGGAAGGGCTATAATCACAAGTCTAATAGAATATGTAAGGGAAATAAACATCAACTGCTAAACTATAGGCACACACGCGGAAGCAGAAAGAAGAGCCAGACCGCAGCGTATCACTCTAGGTACAGTCCCAACACACACAACTAATACAAGTAAAAGGGGAAGGACAGAGCCCTTAGGGGCATACCCTGAGGGTGATGTATAACTGAAAGGGGGAAACCACTGCCAGTTGGGGGGACAACGACCACCGCCCTGCCTACTCCACCCGACGTGCGCCCTACCGCTACTGAGAGGTCTCACCTGGAAAAAGAAGGGATGAGCTTCACAACAAAAGCTCAGTAGGGACTACCATTCTCCTACTGGCTCTAGCAGGCAGAAGAATATTTATAATATATATATATTATATATAACAACTAATTAAATAACAACAGTTATATCTTCGACTCTACAAAGGAAAGTGCTGAAGCAAAGCTACTAACTAGCATTGGTACGAAAGGACACCACGTCGGAAACTCCGTAGAACCTGCACGTCGTGACCACCACACGGCTGGCAACGTAGATAGAGTGAACCCTGCCTAGAAAAGAGACACTAGCTACAGAAACCGCTACCACTTGTCAACTGGTCAGGTGTGCCCATTGACATCTTATCCTCGACCCAGGTCCAACCTCCACTCTCGTCAGAGTGGGGGCAGGAGCACATAGTACAACAACAGTAACCGCCGTGGTTTGGCTGGACTACGGGGCCACAAAGAGCGAGGCAGTGAGAAGATGGACTGGCTGGCCTGCACCGGGTAGAACTCCAGCCGTCCGTGGTGTCCCGACCAGCCAAGAGAGCTCTGCAAATGACTCGACGTCGCTGTCCTAACACCATTTTCCCATCTACTCGAGAGTCCATGACTCGAGTACGCTCGTCGCCCCACACGCTGCATCAAGGCGCACGAGGATGGGGGTCTCAGGCAAAGTCTAACAACCTCTCTCTGTGGGACAAACCCTTTGGTGCCGAGCACTAGGCGAACGACTAGTGTTGGACGTACTAGGAACTAGCACTGGTGCCACAGGTATAGAAAGAACCAGAAACGACAAAGACTCCATGAAAAAATGGAACTCCGCAAGAACCTGTCTCTAGAGCTGTCATGACACATCAGGCCATCGCGACACTGTCGCGACGCCCAGGACGTCGTGACCATGTCGCGACGCCTTAGAGCATCGCGATGATGTTGTGGCGGCCTCGCCGTCACGACATCATCGCGGCCTCTATAGCGGTCGTGATCTTAGCCGAGAGGGGAAACACTAGGAAAGCATCTAAATGCACCAAACCACCCTCAAACTCCATAAAACATAAATTACAAGGAATGTATGCTCGAAGGAAAACTCACTCACCACGAGCATGATCCTCACACATCCCACGACCCCAAGCCACGGAGAAACCACCATCTCAAGAGGGAGGGGAGCATGCTAGGATGAGTGGGCGACGAGGTCCCTACCTCCAAGAGTAGAGCCGACCCGTTGGGGCCTTCACGTCGGAATGGCCACCTCCTACTCGCTCCAAGCTCCACAAGCACGTCCCCTACACGATGGAGACGACCCTCCTCACCACCAGCACCACGAACCGCCAAGACCGTCGGAGAATACGAGAGAGCTCGGTAGAGGAAGAAGGAAGAAGACGAAGAAGGAAAGAGAGAGAGGGGGAAATGGGGCGCCGGCCTCGTTTTTAACCGATGGGCCTCGAGACATGACAGGTCGGCCTGGCGCGACAACAAGCATGTCGCAACGCCCCCGTGGCGCGACCCCAAAAGGCGGTTAAACCTCGAAGAGTGGGAAACCAGAATGCGACGGTCTGCTAGGTCGCGTCAACATTGTAACGCACCTGACACCCGACAAGGCCATTCTGACAGAAAAGGAGAGCAGTCAAATCGGTCAGAAAAGTAGTCGCGACGCCATCAGACACTGCGACAAGAATGCGATGCCCACCCTTGTCGCAACAGTGTCGCGACGGCGAGGTGCGCCACATCCCGAAGTCTGTCGCGACGGGCTCCCCTGGCGTGACCATGTCGCGACCAGGGTGCCCTGTAGCGACCCTGATGACAAGGCCCAGAGCCCAAGAGGGCCGGGTCTTACAGTGAGACTCGGTTTAGCGAGTGATGGGTACATTTTGATAGTCATATCCTATAGCCGCTGACATATGTCGTTTTTCTTTGTTAGTGAGTATTCACTCGCATCTCTTCATCGCTATTTTAATTTGAATATCCCATAGAGTTGAAAACCCTTAAAAACTACCATTCTACGAACTCTGAACTTGCATAAATTTGCTAGCATCGATACTTTAAGATTATCATAAGTTAATTAGGGAAATGTATATAAAAATAGCTTAGTGGTTAACATCTTCCATTGTATATGCACCTTAAGTGCTAGATCTCACACCCCACACTTTCAACAAAAAAGGTGTGTTAAGATGATCATGTAATCTATTCCAGTTACAAGTAAATACTTTTAATCAATGGTTCTATCCTTCACTATGGTATCAGATTAAATATATTCTTCTTGTGGAAGAGCAACCGGTTTCAATTTGTATATAGGTTAGGCATTACCCGAGATGGATTTTGAGTTTATTACGAGGAAAATAAAAGTGCATATCTAATATTGGTGCTCCCAATCCCTGCCAATTCGTGTCTCTAATTCTGCCATCCGAACATTCAGGGATAACTAGAAAACGAATGGAGATCCTTCAAATGCAAGGGTGTAGGGAAGTCGGTAATACAAAAGATTTTGAAAGAATTTATATTTAAATTTTTCTGTGTAAAATTTTTCTCATATTTTATAAAGATCAAAGTACCAAATTCCTCTCTTTGTACTTAGCGGCTTGCCTCGACCCTTGCACTGAGATTCTCCACTCCAAGAAAACGAGGCCAAGGTTCGACTAAAATCAGACGGGCCCAAGCATGAGCCTTTCCGTTCCAACGCCCAAGTCACTAAATAATTAGTCTCTTCTAATTGAAATCATTTGAGGGTCTGATATTACAGTAAATTTGAAACGTATGTTGAGCACAAATACTACACTGCCATATTCTCTTTCCAAGAAGTGACGGGCATGATTGGCCCAACTTGTTTAGAACACCCAACAAGATAAAAGCTCTACGTATATTATAAAATATTAAAATGTACTCTAATATCTCAACAAAATTAGCAGCCTGTTAGGATTTGTGTTATGCACCTGCCAAGTTGGGCCAAGTCTAAATTCCTCTTTCTTTCTCTCTCCAAGCAAGAGCTTTGGCCCAGGTAATCTAAAACTGGAGAGGAGATCCCCTCAGTACACTGACGAGGGGACTCAGTTAGTACACTGACTGAGAGGGTTTTTTTTTTGTGAAAAACCCCTCCACACTAGCAAAGGTGGGGTGGGAGTGAGGGTGTGGAGGGGTTTTTCACAAAAATCCTCTCTCACACTGACTGAGTTCCCTCAGTCAGTGTACTGAGGGGATCTCCTCTCATAAAACCCAAACCTGATAACTGATGACACATATTGACAGGTCCATTGAGTGTGTGACATTCTAACCTAATCACGAAAACATTAATGGATATAAAGCCCAGAACAAGGCTCAAAGCAACACGTCCTGAATAGACCTGCTACAGGCACCAATAAGAAGAGCAGTTAGTGTTGCAAATCTAGATTGTAGATTAGGGCTGCAAATGGTCGAGTTCAGAATCAGAAATACAGATTCAGATTTTGATTCTGATAATTTAAATATAATTTCAATTCTGATCCGATTTGATTCCGATTTCTATAACATTATCAGAATCGAAACTCTAATAAGCTAAGATCTTACTATGGTTTTGCCTTTCGATCACTACAAGAAAAAGTGACTTTGCCGACAGAAATTTTGGTTTTGCCTTTAGATCACTACGGAAAAAGTGACTTTACCGGCAGAAATTTAGTTTTGCCTTTAGATCACTACAAAAAAGCGGCTTTACCGGGAGAATTTTCGACGGAAATTTTCCATCAGTAAAACCATCGGACATTCCGACGGATATGTTTCCGTTGAAAATATCGTCTGAACATACTCTATTGGTATTTCCGACGGAAATATATCTGTCAGAAATTTCGTCAGTAATGCCGATGGAATTTCCGACGGAAATATTTCCGTCGAACAATTTCAATTTTCCCCGGTCTCCTATTCCCAAATCCCACCTGCACTCTCTCTCCTCTCTCTCTCTCTCTCTCCCTCGTTTCCGACGTGGAGCACCGCCACCGCCGTGACCCAGTGCCGCCACCATGACCCTGCGCCGCTGCATCCTCTGCGACCCTATGCACCGCCTCTGCCACTGCAGGTGAGTCTCCCCTTCCCCCTCCCCCTCCTGGGCCCTAACCCCCTCCCCCTTCCCTGCCCCCTCCCCCCCCGGCCCCTCCTCACCCGCGACCCCCACCCCCCCTCCCCCCCCTGCGACCCCCACCGCTGTCAGCCGCCCTCCTTATCCTGGAGACCCCCACCTCCCCCTCTACGCCCCCCACCCTTGCCGCCCCCCCTCCACCTCCCACCTCCCAGCGACCCCCACACCCCTCCCCCTCCTGGCGAGCCCCATTCCCACCCTCCCCCTCCAGCGATCGACCCATGCCGACCCCCACCCCCACTTCTCCCCCTCTCGGCCCTCCCCTCCAGGGCCCCCACTCTCTCTCTCGAAGCCCCCTCCCCCTTCATGACCCCCCCACCTCCACTCCTCCCCTTCCCAGACCCCCACCCCCACTACTCCCCCTCCCTGACCCTCCCCCTCCACAGCCCCCCTACCGGCGACCCGTACCCCAACTGCTCCCCCTCCCGAACCCCCACCCCACTGCTCCCCCTCCAAAACCCTCCCCCTCCAGGCCCCCCACTCCCCCCTACCGAAGCCCCCTCCCCCTCCATGACCCCCCTCCCAGTGACCCCCCACCCCACCGGTACCCCTCCACAGTACTCCTAATCCGAACTAAACTAAACTAATTATTTTGAAACCAAATAAATCAACCAATTTAATTTGATTTGGTCTATTAAATTGAATATATTCAAAGTCATTATTAACACATTCATCACTCAATAGATGCATGTTTGTTTGTAATATTATGAAGAGAAAATATGAAAAATAACAATACATAATAATAATTTTAACTGAGAAGACTAATTTATCCCTAATTTTATAATAATTTTATTATATATAGAAGAACAAGTAGACATTTATATATTTTTTACAGGCATAATAGCAAGCCAATTTATTCGAGTTGACTTTGGGATTCGGTTCAATCCTAGTTGGCAAAAAAATAGGCCAACCCGGACCAAACTGACCCCGTGTTCACCCCTACTTGTGGATGGCCCAAACCACCACATTAGTTATCTAGATAGATTAATGTGGCCAAATCAAATCAAATTTGATCAAACTATATAAACGGTACTATCCCTACTCATCGATTAATAAGCATATTTCTCTTTTATGGAATCTTTTGGTAAGCGTAGCTATAAAATGCCTAAGAAACATGTTGTGTTGGGGTTTAGGGTTTATAAGGAGAGATTTATCTATCCTGAGATTGAGTTTATATCTGTCGTGTGCGATCCATGGCCAATGGATAGACATATCCTATCTACATGTGAACATAAATACCAAGTCTTTAGGCTAAAAATACCAAGTCATATCTCCCAATGAACATTAATCATTTCTCAATTTAAGAGTCAGTCGATGGTGGCTTTACCAGCAACTTCACGTTTATACATCCAAGATGGGAGAAGACTAGGTCTCACCGGTTAAAAATTCCATATAGGAAGGGCGCGATGCTTCTGAAGCACTTTGTTTGTGCACAAGCGAGTCTAAGCTAGTCCTCAAGTCATTACCAAGTTGTTCATGTTTTGGCTCGATTATTACTTGATCTCATTTACTTATTAAATAAAATACACTAAAAATCTTTGTTACAATTGAATTCAAGTGACCATCTTAAAATGTTCAACAAATGTGGTTGAATTCGAACTCAAATTCTTTATGGCCTGCCAATCAAATTTTTAACGAAGATGGACACTAATTTCTATACATTTTATATACAAATGTGAAAATAGTAGTGGAAAAATATTCTTCAGATGTTCAGAATACTATTTTTATTTACCCACTCTTGACATCCCCCACTATTTCTGTCTACCCAATACTCCAATTTTCAACTTCCTCCCCTCATGTGAGGATAAGAATGCATGTTAAATTTGCTCATACTCAGCTCGTTTATGAAACGAGCTTAAATTTTTGTTTGAGCTTGACTCGTTTACCTTATTAAACGAGCTGAATTCGAATAACATCTGAGCCGATCTTTAGCTACTTGTCAGTGTATTGGTTGTTTTTACAACCCTACTTAAAACGCTAGGTCCATTAGTCCTTAAAAGGGTCCTAAAGAGGGCTATTAAAATCCCTTTTCTCATATGAGAAAGCAAATCAAATGGGCTTTGACTCCAGCATGATTATAAGAAACCTTATGTACTATGCAATGTAAGATGGGGTATAATAAGCCAATGGAAACCCCAATGAAACGTGTATACCAATTCAAATGGGATATGTGCCTTCCATGACATAGCAATGCAAACGAGGCTTTAACCCCAGCAACTCCTATAAATAGAATCACATATGCTTACATATTGAAACATGGGATGTAAAGAAGCCAAATGGAAACATCAATGAGGTATATATCCCAATTTAGGAAAAAAAATATTTGAGTACCAACTCTTCCTTCTAGACATTAGATTCTTGAGTCGAACTTAATCAATATGAAACTATTATATGGATTATTTTTACTATTTTTTTCAATTTAGTGATTAGTATTGCCTTCTTACTTTAATGTAATTCATTTACATGTATTGTGATTTGGTATAATATTGTACTTGTTCATAGGTAATATTTATTTTTATTTTCCTTTTATATTTATGTGATTTTTAATTTGATCTATGCATGTATTGCAATTTATCACTGCCACACCTCACAAGAGTGTGTTAAACCTGTGGCAATGTACCTTCCCATTCAAGACTTTGGGATTGATGTGCACGAGTCTCATTTTCAATGATGAGAACGTGTATATCTAAATCAAAGTCTTGAATTCTCCCTTTTGGACGTCTGTGAATATTTGATCGCAGTTAGGTGGTTAATTACTATATGTGTTTGTACAGTTTGTTGAAAATTTTGATTGCATCTTCTTATTCATCCCTGGTATACTTATTGATTTTAATATTTTCTTAACCACTTAGAAATAAGTGTTTAAGAAAACTTCTTAATCAATAAATATTTGTGGTATATCGAAGAGGTGTGGGGAGATGCTATCGAAATTTTCAGAAAAATGTACAAACACATAGTAAATGGTCCATCTTAGTGCGATCAAATACTCATGGATGGGTAAAAAGTGATAATCTAATAATATGCCATATCTATTCATTTGACTTACCTGAACGATGTGAGGGTGGGTTGGGTTTAGCTCAACAAATGGCCAACTAGAGATTTTATGGTGACTATTTTAAGTTGTTATACAATTTCTAATTTCTAGTGAAGCTCGTAAGATGACATTTAATATGTGCAAGAAAAATGTCGTATGAGAATCAGTCCATGGATGTACCATGGAATAGTTAATGGAATTGTGACAGTGGAGTTTAAAGACGGAGTTGATATTTCATTCGGTTTGCATTGAGGAATTCATCGGTAGCAGTTGATTCGATGGATAACATCTGATGTCTCTATTTGGCTTGTAAGAACAGAAGGTGATATCGACATGGGATATGCAGCATCATTTGTATACGAGAGGATTTATTGCCCATTATGAGTTATGGATGTCCTCATAGTGAGTTTAATATCTAGTCGTATGAACCAGCCAACATCGCCTCCACAAGTACATACGTAGACATGGTTGTCAATGTTGCTGGTCCGAATTTCAACATTCACGATGACCATACAATGAAGAAGTGTCAATAATACAGCTTAGAGATTTAATCAGTTACTTCGAGATGCTGATGAGCCATTATGGGATGGTTGTGAGAGTATACACGTTGTCTGCAGTGTCACAACTACTGAATTTGACGTCTGAATTTCATATGAGTGAGATTTGTTTGATCAGCTTCTCTACTCATCAGAGTATGCTTCCTTAATCAAAGAGGTTGCCTAATGATTTTTACTGTGCAAAGAAGATGTTGAATGATCTGGGGCCTGGATTTATGAAAATTGATGCATGCCCTAATCATTGCATGTTGTACTACAAAGATGATGCAGATAACATCATGTTGTATCTGTAAACATGATAGATTCAAGCCTATGAGAGCATACAAGTCAAAGTAGAAGGGTTCCATATAAGTCATTGCGGTACTTCCTCTCACACCCAGATTGTAGCAGTTGTTCATGTCCCTAAAGACATATGAACATATGACTTGGCAGCGAAAGAGAGTCCGTCATGACGATAGTGAAATCAGTCAACCAGCCTGTAACAACACGATTTTTCAGATCCGTATTTTAGCGGTTCTGGTGTGGTGCTCTTGACCAAGAGGTGGGCTTTAGCCTGGTAGTGTTTCCTTGCCTTGTGTGTGTGTTTGTGGGCCTTAGCTCTCAGCCTATTTAGCCCACAGGTTCACTGGTGGTGAACGCGACAGAGCAAGTCATCATGATTTGAAACACGACGGTCTCTCCCGTCGCGATTCACAGAACCGCCTTTGTGATGCGTGGCATTTTGGCTCCGATTGGCAACGGCTCGGGTGGTCGAGTTTAACTCTTAACATGACGTCTACCTACATCACTATTTTGACTGTACATATGTTGCTCTGTTTCGGCCAGACAGAGCAGAGGAGCTCTGTCCGTCGAAGGAGGGGGCTACTATGGGGATTTTCTGGCGATCCGGCTTCATGGTGGTTCATGCGGCACGGGTTCCATGCGAGGATGGCGTCCGGAGCATGGACATGATGGCGACGTGTAATTTCTGGTGTTTTTCGGGCTCATTCATTGGTAGGGAGACTACCTCTTGTTTTACTTTGTTTGAATGGATTAAAGTGTATAAACCATGTTTGGGTGGTGTGCCATAGTATAGATTTCATGTTTACTGCTTTAAGTTGCCATTTGTATTGGATGTGTATGGGTTTTCTGGTGGAGAAGGTGGGCTTGGCCCTTGAGCTGAGTTTACTGTCACATTCATGTTGTAAACGGAACGTAGTAGGCTATCGCGAATAAGGGCTTTACTCTGTCTATTGTTTTCACGACGACGTTGGCCATCGCGATTTTGACTCTGACTATCGGTTTGGGTGAAGGCGACATATCCGCCGTCGTAATTCTATCGTGACACTGGGCCTTGTTTATGTTTTGATTATGGTCATGTCCAGACAGGTCGTCGTGATTTGAACGACGACGCCTATGTCCGTCGCATTTCAGCTTCCGTGGTCTGCTATGGTGGCTGGGCAATGAGGTTCCAGTGTGGACCTAGCCCTGGTTATTTGGTGTTATTTAAAGTTGTTTAAGTTGTTTAATATAGTAAATATATGTAGGGTAAAGAGATAGTGTATGACTAGATAGTGATTTATGTTGATTATGCTATTGTATTAAGTTAAGTGGTTAATGTTCATTGTGGTTTAATGCTACTATGGAGGTCATGAGATGACCAATGACAGGCAAGGTTATTATATGATAATGTGGTTATGTATATATAGGTATATGTTGGCTTGGAGGTCACTTGGTGACTGGTGACGAGATAACTATGTTGGTTGTGTATTGTGGTTTATAAAATAAAGGTTGTATAAGTATGTATCGTGGTTTATGTGATTGCCGAGTTTGGTGGTTTGGCACCTATTTCGGAATGCCTCTTCAGTCGGGTACCCCAGGTTCTGTGTGAGCCAGGCACGATGTGCTAGGGACGTGTCCCGATACTGTTTGTACCATTGAGGTCTGTGTCATCTTCCTGGACACCCTCACTGCTGTGTTTGAGTTGTACGTCCGACTAAGGGAAAGACTGCAGAGGGACAATGACTTGTGAGAGTTTGTGTTTAGTCACTTGTAGCGCCCTCGTGGTTGGGGAAAGGACACCAGTATCACTAGTCCCCAGCTAGTCATGTGTTTCCAGTGCCTCACTTTAGGGAGCTCAGGGCGGAGTCCTGAAGGCACTAGGCAGGGCCTGCAGCTGCGTGGTCTGCAGGTGGTGTTGGTTGGTCTCCACTGTTGGTTGGCTTACTCTGTGTGTTTGTGGAGTGGTAGCTGGACTGTAGTCCGTGGCTACAAGACTGAGAGGTGGTTCTTGTGTGTGTGTCCAGGTTAGATACTGGTGTAATGAACCATTAGTCCGTTCCCGTATGGTGGCATCGATCCTTCTGACTCGTGTTTTTCCATTGGTTGTGGCTTGTGAGTGGTGACTCACAATTTATGGTTTACCCGTGTAGGTGTGCCTTAGTGGTGGCACTGTTGTGTTGTCGTTTTGTGGTGGTACCTCATGGTGGTAGGTACCTGTAGCCTTCGTGGGTAGCCTTTGTTGGGGTACATTGTATACCAGCCTTTTTTGGTGATGAGGTGAACTCGTGTTCCGTGGAGGTCGTGTAGTATGACCTTCCACTCGCTGTGTTTACCCTTCTTTGGGTAAGCTTTCGATTGTGGTTTAGTGTGTCATGGATTGGCTTGCAGATGCCAGTCCTGTTACCCTACATGGGTCGGTTGCCTATGAGGCTTGTAGCCTAGGCAGTGGTTTGCCTGTGAGGCTTATGGATTAGGCATTCAATTGCTGTGGTGGTTTGCCTGTGAGGCTTTGGCCTAGCACTTCGTTGTTGGGCGGACTAACAATGTTGTGCTAGTCTTGTCGTTTCTTCTTAATTGCGGTTTAATCACGTTTGTTGTGAGAACGTTGTGGTTTGGCCTCCCGATGTAGCCAGTGAGACCCCTTGGGGTTAGGTCTCTTTCTTTTTAGTGTTATTTTGGGAGGTCCCTGCTGAGCCAGTGGCTTGTTGAGGCTCAGTCCGTTACGGTTCCTTTCAGGTGTTAGCCATGTGTTGGCTCGTTGTGGCGTTATGGTAGACTTGTACCACAACAGTAGAGTTAGTTGTGTTGTATGAGCTTGTGCTCCCTCGGGTATGCCCCAGGTAGTTGTACTTTTCTCTTGGACATGTAATAATGTATTGGGACAGTTGTACATTGTTGTATACATGTATGAGCACATGTACTTTCTTATGTCTTATACAGTTTTTGTTGTCTTTTATATTTTTATTGGACACTTGTGCGCATTATCCCTTGTGAGACTTCAGTCCGATCGCGGGAGACGAACTTGGATATGGAGCCTTATTGGGCATAAATATCCAGGGCCGTTACACTGCCGATGGCGAAGCTTGGGCTCATTTTAGCCGTACTCATCCTTCGTTCTCAAGGGATCCACACAACGTGTGATTAGGTTTTATGCACGGAGGACTTCAATCCATTCGGAGGCACGGTGGCATCTTACTCATGTTGGCCAGTATATTCCTTAACATCGTACAACCTTCCGCCAAGCATGTGCAATGAGCGAAGAATCTCTTCCTATTATTGTTGATTCTTGTTCCAAAAAGTCTAGGAAAAAATTTAGACATAATCTCAGACCGTTGATTGATGAGCTGAAATTGTTATAGTCAGATAGGCTTCTGACTTATGATGCATCTAGAAAATAGAATTTCAATTTGAAGGCTACAATAATGTGGACAATAAGTGACTTTCAAGCATACGGCATGCTATCTGGCTGGAGCACACATGGGAGGTTGGCATGTCCATATTGTGTGGAGGATTCAAAATCATTTTTGTTGAAATCTGGGGGAAAAACATGTTGGTTCGATTGTCATCATCGTTTCTACAAGTGACCATCTTTCCGATGGCAGAAGGATTCATTTATAAAGATAAAATTCAATTGGATAAGGTAGATCTAGAACGAGTGTCTGGTGG
>JACBKR010006010.1:0-14765 GCA_014218235.1 Colocasia esculenta | reverse complement strand
TAACGTGAAAACGTTCAAACCACAAGACACGATGATTTACGTGGTTCGGAGTACACAAATAGTGATCCTACGTCACGGCACACAAACAAACCGCAGAGAAAACTGCTTATGAGCGAGTTCGGTGACTACAACTCACACACACGTGTTTTCTGATGTGCACCCACGATCAGAACAACACACCACGTGATATCAAGCACAAGGGTCGCTTGAATCACCACAAACCACACGGGATGGTGAAAGTATGAAAACAGGAGAGTTCAGAGTGAAAGATGAATCCTGATGTAGAACTCTTCTGGGAACGCCTGGAGGGAGTTCAAATTTCGACTTGAATGCTCAGATCGATGGAGAAGGTTGAATCCTCGACGTTCTATTTTTAGGAACTGCTGGATCGAAGGATCTCGGTCTCTGAACAGCAGTCTGAAGTAGAGCAGCAGCAACTTTTGGGATCTTGGACTTGCTCTAGGGTTTTGGTTGTGGATGCTTCTGTTCAAGATTTCTTCCAAATAGGTGTTTAAATATAGGTGTTCTCACATGGAGAGACGTGAGACTTTGAACACACCATCTTGGATAACTTGGAAGGTTCCGTATTTGAAGATTCTCCAACATCTGTCGACAGGCCTTGACCATCTGTTGACAGGCGACATCAAGTTTGCAATAAACAAAAATCTGGAATTTTGGTTGTGTGCAATTTGTTGACAGCCGATGGGCATGTGTCGACAGATAGCCTGTAATTGTGCAAAAGACAGATGTCTGGAAGTTTAGGTCTATGGGATCTGTCGACAGTCGACTTGGCATCTATCGACAGATTGAGGTTTTCTGAGCTTTGTGTCTTCTGGCTGATCAAACTGTGCAATCTGTCGACAAGTACATTGGGGTCTTCGACATGTGGACCTAGTTCCTTGCTTTGTGATCTTTTTCACTTGTTTTGTGAGAGCTTGGCTTTATGCATTTGTAACCTACATGATAAAACATGTATTGTCAAGTAATAGAATACATAGATAACCAAGTTTGTATCAAGTCTTTGTCATGTATCAAACCTCAATAAAATTATTCATCATCAAAAATATGTGTTAAAACATTAGAATGAAAACCCAACACTTCTCTCTAGAGATTTCCCCTTGACCACGTTTTCCTCTTGAAAGGAGCCTGCAACTTCTGGAGATGGAGCAAGATTTGGAAAGCCCCCTTTCTGGCCCAAAAGCTTATTCTGGAGGTATGGGCTCTCTTGGAATCCGGAACTAGTGTCGACCCACCATTGAGTGTGTCGACACACTTTGACCCTATCTTCAAATATGGCTTCAGGGATAGGAACTAGTGTCGACACCACCAAGGGATGTGTCGACACCACCATGAAAAATGTATGGCCCTGAAAATTTAACATATAAACTATTAGCACAATACATATCATCAAAGTATGAATGTAAAATGTTCAAACCATGTTGGTTGGGCATTATTATTCTATGAAGGAGGTATGTACCATGTTCACCCAACAAGCACAAAATCACATAATGTCATCATCAAAAAGAGAGAGAGAGAGAGAGAGAGAGAGAGAGAGAGAGATTAGTTAAAAAAATTGTAGGACCACACTCAACCCAACATTCTCCCCTTTTTGATGATGGCAACAATGAATTAACATGGAAGTTTGATTTTCTTATACATGTGATTTTTTGAGTCATTCATTCACATAGTTCCAAGCATACAAGAACCATAGAAAGGACATTCAACATGTTCATCATACCAACAATGTCATTAAAGAGATTTTCTACAAAATATGACAGTTGTCACAGTCAAAGACAAAAGTTGCTAACAAGCATCCTTTTCAAAATGAATCATACCATACAAAATATGACAATCACATCAAAAAGGTTGCTTACAAGCAGCCTAATCACAACATGAATCAACCCAAGAACCAACCCTTCTCCCCCTTTGACATCATCAAAACAAGAAAACCATCAAGAGGATGGAGGTGGAGGAGGGAGAGGGAGTAAAATAGACTCTATAGACTGCATTCTGACCTCCATAGCAGATAAGTTTGTCCTCAGCTGACTTGCATGGTGGCCAAATGAGTATGCAACAGTTCTTCCATACGTTGATGATTGTCATACATATTTCTTGAAAGAGCTGAGATCAGCTGACACAGGTGGAGATGCTGAAGAAGAGCTTGGAAGATTGCCAATCTGTGGAAGGTACGAAGCTCACTCTTGAGAGCTGCCATTCTGATCAATGTGAGCTACCAAGTTCTTCATGCCTTCCATATCATCAACCAAGTGAGCAAAAGATAGTCGAGTCTTCGATGCGAGAGACAGCTTCCTGACTATTGAAAAGACTTCGCTGAGTGTTAGCTAAAATTCCTTGGAGAACAGTTTCAAGCTTGTCTTGAAGTTCTTTCAGTTGGCCACAAGCATCTCCAAATGTGCCATAAGCCTGTTGAATCTATGGGTTGCATGTTCTGCTATCTCTTTCTGTCTATAAACTGACCATTAACTGTACTTTCCAACCTTTGAATGCGAAGCTCAAATCTGTCGGCCAGTTGAAGTATAGAAGAATTGAGTGGCAAACTTGTCTTCAAGAAAGGTGTACAGCTCTGGTGGAACAGAAGGTCCACCAGTAGAAGTGGATGCTAAACTAGGGAATTGGGGAAAGAAGGATGGAGGATCCACATCATGAGGTAGAGGTGAAGAACCAGGTAGTGGGGTGAGTGGTGTGTATCTGGAGGAACTTGGACCTCAACCTCAGGTGGGGCTGAACCTCTGGAGCAGGATGTGTGATTGAACAGCAGGAGGTGTGCCTCTACTTCAGGTGCAGCAGGTGGCTCAATAATTGGCCCACGACAAACTTGAGCACCTCAATCCGAAAACCATAAATTTTTGCAAATGTTTCAAACAATAATATTGTTTTGTGGAATGGATTGAACTTTTTCATTTGCAAAAGAAACACCAAAATGCTGAAAGACAACAGTTAGATGTGCAGCATATGGCAGTATCTATGAAGATCCGTCCTGGTTGTTTCAGACAATATTTGATACATGATCACATTCAAATTGACCTTGATATCCTTCTTCATGCAATACAAGACAAACCTCTGAATGTCTGTGAGCCTGTCCCTTCCACCACCTTGTGGTGTGATAATCGGTGAGAATGTTATGAATTAACCGAAGGACAGGTGGAAATGTGTTTGTATTGAACTTAGTGACATAGGTTTGCTTCTGGAGTCTATTGATCATGAGGCAGACCAGTAAGCAAGGTGTATGCTTCATGCAAGTCAAATTCAAAGTTATGGTAATCTTCCCCTTCATCAGAAATCTTGAAAAGTCTAGAAGCCAACTCAGTGATAAGAGAATAGAAACCCTTTCACTTCAGATTGAAAACCCTCTGGTACAACAGTCAAATTCAAATTCTTGTACCAGTCTAGGGTAAAAAGTACGAAATCAGAAATAAATGGCAGCCAGCCTTGAAACTTGAAAAAGTGATGAAATCAGGAAATGCACTGGCAAAGTTCTCATCTTGAAAATCAACAGCCTTGGGCTTGAGAATAGGTTTCCCTTCAGTGACTATCTTGGAAGGAGTAGCCTCAGAAGGATTGGAAGACCCAGATGAGGTGGAGGAGATTCCTCCGAAGTGTCTGAAGAACTGGATAGAAGCTTCCTCGGGGATGACGAGGCACTTGGGGGATTTCCCGTGACCAGAGGATGACAACCTACTCGCTTGGAGGGAGTTGCAGAGGGTGAAGACAAATCCTGTTGCTGTGTGGATCATGGCGGCGCTTGCTCCGACGTTCAGTTGGGGTTCTTCGATTACAACCCCACGAGCAGTAGCCCTAGACCTCGCACCCCTTTTTGGTGTCTGCTTGGGAGGCATCGCAACAAGCAGAGAAGAGAGGAAGATGATGGGGAGGAGGAGGAGATGGCGGGAACAAGAGAGAAATCTCATGTTTCCGTGGATATGAAAGGGGGTGGTGGGTCGACCTACAAAGAAGGGCATAGAAAAAGGTCCCACGCAAGAGATGAAGAGGTAAGATGAGCCGCCGGTACACCTTACCCTAAATAGTGTCTGATGAAGAAATCCGCCTGGAGAAGCAGTGGTGTCGACACAGGAGGGGACTGTGTCGACCTGACCAGTGATGGTGTCGACACATGAAGAGGACTGTGTCGACCTGGCTGAACAAACACTGATGATATGTACAGGAAAAACTGGAAGGAAGTCTTATGATGATGAAAGAAGTATGGAATCAACTTGTCAAGGATTTTTAATATGTCAAAGAATTCATTTGTCATTTCTTAACAAAAGCCCATTATTAATCAAGGGTTAAACAACAGCCTACAAGAGATGTTCATTGATTGTAATGAAACACTGAAATGACATTTTAATGATATAGGGCATTCAATACAGTCAATGGCAATCTTTCATATTCTTCTAATCCAAAGTAATGGAATTTCTTTTAGAATGAAGTCAGTTGTGATGAAACTAAACAGTCTTAAGCAATCTGAGTTGGGGCAAGGTGTTTTGTTTTGATTGATTCTCCTTGGACATATATGTTTTTTTTTTTTAATCAATCTATCAAATGTAGCAAATCTTGTTCACACAAGAACTAATACTTTTTACACACCATAGTCCCTGGTTACTAAAGATTTGCTCATTATCCAGTTTCAAGGGGTAAATGATTTGCTCATTAGTAGGTTTTTTTTTTTTTTTTTTTACTGTTTGACCCTTCGAACAGAGATAGCAAAAACACCTCATGACATACATGGCACTTCATTCTTTGTGAAGGTTTGTAGTTTCTCAGCATTAGTGCCATTGCTCTGTTCAACGATAGATTTAAGGAGAATATTGTAAAGTTGAAAACAACCCTTTCCCTCATCAGTTGTAAAAGAGATGTCTAAATTCAATACACATGTGATCTTCATGTCTTGAAGAAAATTAGATTACTTTGGAAGTCAGAATATAATTGAAGATTGACTGTAAAGATGTAGTAGATCAGCCCAAAAGTCATTTTGTGGTTTCTTTTGAGAAAATTAATGAACATCTCATGAATAGGAATTGTGTCAACACAATGAATGAATTCTGAGTTTATGTAAGAAAAGAGTTATGAATTCTTTAGCTCCCCGAGTGATGATTCTAGAAGTCTTTCATTAAGATAAACAGAATCAAAAGATTTGATAGCAAGAATGATTTTATTGAAGAACAAGGACTCCCCCTTAACAATTGCATACAATTCTTGATACTTGGCGGAGACATATACTCACGCATAGTGAAAGTGTCCAGACAAGCTTAACTTGTCTTTCTTCAAATCACCATTTGATATACCAAGAATTCCAATGCAATGTGAGAGTGAGGAACTTATTTGCAAAAATGGAAAGTGTTTCATTGGCAAAGAAAAAAGATAGAAGAATGTAAAGTGAAAGGAATATTTACATCATGAAGCAATTACCCCCTCAGAATGTGCTTGAACAAAGACACACACAAACACTCAACCCAATGATGGAGAGGCAAGAAGAATGTGGACATTTGCATAAACCAAGCTCTCCCTTAAAGATGAAAATCTATTTTTTGGAAGAGGCTTGGTGAAAATATCAGCAATTTGATTTTCAGTTTCAATGAAATGAAGCTCAAAAGATTTCTTAGCTACCTCATCCCTTAAGAAATGATGCCTATATCAATGTGTTTTGTGCGTGAATGTTGTATAGGATTTTTAGAGAAATTAATGGCACTAGTGTTGTCACATAAAATGGGAATGCATCCTAACTCATGATTATAGTCTAGGAGCTGGTGTTTTAACCAAAGGTTTGGGTGCCACAACAACCAGCCGCAACATACTCAGCCTCTACAGTGGATAGAGCAACTGAGTGTTGCTTTTTGGAAGCCCAAGAGATCAAGCATCCACCTAGATATAAGCACAAGCCACTAGTACTTTTTCTATCAAGTTACAACCCACATAATCAGCATCACAATAAGCAATCAAATCTAATTACAACCAGTAGGATACCAAATGCCAAGGTCACATGTTCCAACAAGATATTAAAAATTCGTTTGACAGCTAACATGTGACTTTCTTTAGGATTAGCTTAAAACTTGCACACAAGCACACACTAAATTGAATATCAGGTCTAGAGGTAGTGAGATAAAGTAGAGAACCAATCATACCTCTGTAGGTCTTTGGGTCTACTGACTTACCAAGTGATCTTCCTCTAGTTTTACATTTACGGCTATTGGTGTGCTTGAGTGCTTGAGGTGCTGAAAGTCAAACCTTTCAGGAGTTCTTTGACATATTTTGTTTGACTTATGAAGATCCCTTCACTGGTTTGGTTAACCTGCATCCCAAAAAGAATTGTAAGTCACCCATTAAACTCATTTCAAATTCAGTTTTCATTTGGTCAGCAAATTCAGTGCACAAACCCTTTATTTGTGGATCCAAAAATTATGTCATCAACATAAATTTGGACAATTATTATTTATTTACTCATTTTGTAAACAAGGTTTGATCAACATTACCTCGAATGTATCCTTTATCCAATAAAAAAGAACTCAAACGGTCATACCAAGCTCTTGGAGCTTGCTTAAGACCATAAAGAGCCTTATGAAGTTGAAAACATGGTTAGGAAATTTTCATTTTCAAAGCCTGGAGGTTGTTCTACAAAAACATTTTCTTTTTGACATCCATTTGGTAAACTTTAAATTTTAGAGATGATGCAAAAGCAAGGAATATCCTCACAGCTTCTAGCCTAGCTACAGGGGCATATGACTCTTCAAAATCAATACCAAACTCTTGATTGTACCCCTTGGCAACTAGTCTAGCCTTTCCTAACAACCTGTCCATTTCATTCAATTTATTTCTAAATACCCATCTAGTGCCAATAACAGATTGGTCACTAGGTCTAGGTACTAATTCCCACACTTGATTCTGTCGAATTGATGAAGTTCATCATTCATTGCATTGATCCAATCTTCACTCATTAGAGCTTCATCAATTGACTTGGGTTCAATTGGGAAATTAGTGCTAGTGGGTCTTCATTTATTGTATTCAAAAAAGATGATCTAGTTCTAACTCTATCATGTACATTGCCAACTACATTCTCAATTGGATGATCTCTCAAAAATCTAATTTCAGGAATTACCTCTTGAGTTGCATTCAAGTCTGGAACAATATTACCTGATCCACTTGTGGTAGGTGAATGGTTGTCCAGACTTTCAAGTAAGTCTTTATCTTCCTCAATGGTTGGTGAAGACTCAACAATGAAATCATCTTTTTCCTTATTTTGAGGAACCCTGCAAGATGTAGAATCATCAGTTGAAAATGAGTTTTCATCAAAGACTACATGTGGAGATTCTCCACAGTTTTATTTTTTAGAATGTACACTCTAAAAGCTCTAGAGATTTCTGAATAACCAAGAAAGATGGCTTCATGACTTTTGACATCAAATTTATCAAGATTTTATTATTGTTATTATGTACAAAGCATTTGCAACCAAAACTTTAAAGTAAGATAAAGTTGGCTTTTATTTTTCAACAGTTCATAGGGGTTTTTTTCTGATTTTTGGTCTGATCAATGCTCTATTTAGAATATGATTTGCTGTGTTTACAGCTTCAGCCCAGAAAGATTTGGGCAGTTTGCTTTCCAAGAGCATGGATCTAGCCATTTCCACAAGTGCTCTATTCTTCATTCCACAACTCCATTTTGTTCTAGAGTTCTTGAAGAAGAAAATTAGGGAAAATGTTAGTTCAGCACACAAATTAGAAAATATTTTATTTTCAAATTCACCCCCATGATCAGTTAAAATGGATTTGATTTATGTGAAAAACCTGTTAAGGCATGGTTGCAGAAGTTTCTGAATTGTAGACAAGCATCACTCTTGTGGGATAGAAAAATAACCCATGTATATCTAGTAAAATCATCAATGATAACAAAACCATATCTTTTGCCACTAAGACTAAGAATTCTTGTTGGCCAAAAAGGTCCGTATGAAGTAGTTCTAGTGGCTTAGATGTGAGTACATCATTGAAGTTTTTAAAAGATTTTCTGGTTTGTTTTCTTGAGCACATATCCCACAAAGTTGATTCTCAATGTTTGGAAAAGATTCAGGAAGTCCTTTAACCAAATTTAGCCTTAAAAGTTTGTTATTGTTTGAAACTTGCATGACCAAGTCTTTTATGCCATGTCTATGCAACTTCATCTTTATTTGCAACTAAACAAATGTTTTCGGCAAAGTTTTTATCAAGATTGATCATGTAGACATTGTTCTCTCTTTTGCCAAAAAAATAATTTTGTCATTTGAAGAATCAATTATTCTGCAAAAATCTGATTCAAACACAACTTGTGACCTTTGTCACAAAGTTGGCTAATGCTAAAAAATTATAGTTCAAACCATCAACTAACAAGACATTTCAATTGAGTTTGAGGAGGATTTACCAACCTTTCCAGATCCAATGATTTTCCCTTTATTCTTACCTCCAAATGTGACAGATCCTCCCTCTTTTTCAATCAGAAATGAGAACTTTGTTTTGTCTCCTGTCATGTGTTCGTGAATACCCACTATCAAGAAACCATACATTGGACTTGGGTGCACGACCTTCCTACAAAAATCAAATCAGAGAAGAGAAGATTTTGGTACCCAAACATTGTTGGGACCATCAGTGTGTTTGAGCAGAGACAATAGATCTTTTCTAATCCATATTTGAGTTGTTTTTGTCATTTTCTTTGTTTTAGAAGTGATTTCTCTTTTTGCCAATTCAACATTTCTTTTTGGAACGAAAACACCAGTGTTCTTTCTTTCATGAGCATGGAGATTATGCAATTTGGTATGATTATTCATGTATGAAAATTCAAACCAAGGATTCTGTTGGTATCTTGGAAAGTTTGGATAAAAGAATTGTGAATGGTACCAATAAGGATTATGATACCATTGATTCCAAGATTTGATCCAATCAGATTGATGTGTTGTCATGAATCTCCAAGAATTATCATGAAAGTTTCCTTTTGTGTTTTGATTATTTTTCAATTTTTTGTTTGATTTTGTTTAACTGATTGTTGATTTTTAGAGTTGGATAGGTCGACCTGTGTTGGACTGGTGTCGACCTATCAGTGGTGTGTGTTGATCTGTTTTGTTTCTTTTGCTTAGAAACATTCTTTTATTGTGATTCTTGGACATTTCAGATGTGTTATTTGACACTTGTATATTATTAATTTCTGGACTAGCACTTTTAACAAATTTTATCAGGGAGTTTTTGAAGAATCTTCTTTCTTTTCACCAGATTTATTCTTCAAGGATTTGTGTGGTGAATCCTAGTCCATGTTTCTTAGTTCTTATTTTTGCTCCTAGCAAGGCATCAAGATTGTCTTTTCCTTTTGTGAAGGTTTCAATTACTTGTTCTTTTCTTCCAGCAAGTTTTTCAGATTCTGAATCTCATCAATAGCTTGTTGCTTTTCCCTTTGTTGCAATTCCATTTTTTCAGAAAGTTTTTAAAATCATTACTGGCATTTTTTGATGCAAGTTTGAATTCATCAATTTCGTTCAGAAGTTTTTCCTTTTCTCATTGAGTTCATATGCTTCATTTTCAAGTTCAAAATCTTCTATTCAATGAAGTATCTGCATGGCATTTTCAAATTTCTTTTTCAGATATTTGTTTTTTTTCTTATTTCAGAAATTTTTTCAACCAACTCAGCATATGCATCTTGCCAATCTTCAATAGAGTATGGTTCAAAGGAAGTACTTACCTTTCCATCACTGTTGTTGGCCATAAAGCATAGCTCCTCATTTTCTGAACTTGAGGAGTTCCTTCTTCATCCTCACTTTGGTTTCATTTGACCAAGTTGCTATCATGGCTTTGGCTTCTTCAATTGTTGTTCTTCTTTGTATTTATCCTTTTTTATCTTAGAACACTCACCCTTCATGTGTCCTGTCTTGTTGCACCTGTAGCAAACAATATCTTCATCAATTTTTGATTTCTGCTAACATTAAAAGAAGAGAAGCATTCCTTTTACTAGAAGAATATTTTTTCTTCCATTGAATTTCCTCTTCTTGATTTTAAAATTTTCTGAATTGCCTAGTCATGAGGGCAAGTCATCCTCATTAGACTCAGACTCTTCAGAACTTGATTTTTCTGACTTTTCTCTTTGTTGTTTGATGAAGCCTTAAGTGCTACTAGTTTAGCTTTAAGCATATGTCTTCACTTCTTTCCAGATTTATTTCATAAGTCATTAAAGATCCTATGAGTTCATCTAAAGAATTTTGGATAAATCCTTAGAATCTTCAATCAATGTAGCCTAGTATGCCAGATAGATGATAGAGAGCGCAAAATCTTTCTTACAAATCAGCATCAGTGTACTCTTTACCTAGTGCCTTCAGTCCATTGACGATTGTCGTAAACCTAGCAAACATTTCAGAAATTGATCATCAGATTCATCATAAACAATTCATATTCAGAAGCATGTTTGCTTTGGTTTCCCTAACTTGAGATGTTCCCACATACATTAATTCAAGTTTATCCCACATCTCTTTAGCAGATTTACACATGGATATTCTTGAATATTCTTTAGGTGGACAGCACATTGAAGCATATTCATGGCACTGTAATTAAGAGTAGCTTTCCTAATCTGCTCTCTAGTCCAACTCTCACTCTCTCCTGTTTTTCATAAGGACCACTTCAACTATCCTCCAGATTCATTGTTTTGAGCCCTAAGAAAAACATGCATGCGATTTTTTCAAATAAGAGTAATCAGACCCATTAAAGAATGGTGGTCTATTAATGGAATGGCCCTCAGCTACAAATCCTCGAGAATCCATCAATCACAATGAGAGAGATGAATGAGCAAGCAAACATTCAAGCAATTAACACAGAGATCAAACAGAAGGAATCAAATCAGATCAGAAACAGATATTAAGCCACTCTGATACCAATTGTAGGATCGAATAGGTGGATGGATTAGATCTAGAAGGGGGGGTTGAATAGATATGACACCAATTACTGCGGATGCTTAAGCAATTCAAAATTACTTCGAATCAGAGATCAATTCAAACAAACAATTTACTGATCTGAAGTGTGGGTGTGTGTAGATATGTGTGAAGCAATTACACACTTAGTGTGAAAGCGAAATCCTATGCAAGCATCTAGCACAGACAAGCAGATCAAACCATTACACAAAGGATTTTTAGGTGGTTCGAAAATCACACCAGTGATTCCTACACTCCACCCCTCACATAGTGAGGCTCCACTACTCAAAAGAGTACAACTCACACTTGAGCACGACGACTCCAAACACCTTGAGCACGACGGCTCAACACACAACCTTGAGTTCAACGACTCACCAACTGAGCACGACGGCTCAAACAACAACCAGATACGACGACTCCAAATTGAGCACGACGGCTCAAACCACACAGTGAATTCGACGACTCACAAACCAGAGCTCAACGGCTCACAATACAAAAGCTAGATCAAATACAAAAGAGATCAGATCCTCTAGCAATGATCTGATTCAGATAGATTCGTACACAGAGATTTGTGGAGAACTTCATGCACAAATCTAATAGACGAAATAAGGAAGAAACAACTCAGAAGTGAGAGAAGTGGATGTAGAATGAGTGTTCTTCGATGAAGAGGCCATGCAGACACTTGAATTGAGGAGCCTTGATGGAATCGATGGAGATTCCCCTCAATTGGCGATGCTCTGCTTGATGACATCTGAAATGCCTGAAATCTTTCTTCTATTGCTCCTCTTCAGTTGGATCTGCTCCCTTTCCTAGCACAACAAGCTTCTCTCCAGAGATTCCCTTGATTCCCACGTCCTTCCTCTTGAATGGATGGCCTGCAACTTCTGGAGATGGAGCAAGATCTGGAAAGCCCTTTTTTCCGCCAAAAAGCTTCTTCTGGAAGTGTATGGGCTCTGTTGGAATCCGGAACTAGTGTCGACACCACCATTGAGTGTGTCGACACACTTTGACCTATCTTCAAATATGGCTTCGGGACAGTGATCTAGTGTCGACACCACCAAGGGATGTGTCGACACCACCATGACAAAAACTGTATGGCCCTGAAATTTAAATATAAACTATTAGCCAAACATTATCATCAAAGTATGAAGTGTAAAATGTTCAAACCATGTTGGTTGGGAATTATTATTCTATGAAGGAGGTATGTACCATGTCAAACCCAACAAGCACAAAATCACATAATGTCATCATCAAAACTAGGGAGAGAGAGAGAGAGAGAGGGAGATTAGTTAAAAAATTGTAGAACCACACTCAACCCAACACTTGCTTGCGTGCTCGTGAAATGGCCATCTTGTTACATACTATCTTGCTCTGTTCTTGATGTTACCATTGCTAGATCATTGTTCACTCTATCGTGAAATCTTGACTACAACCTTCTTACTAGACGGATCATTATATCTTTGATCTTACTATCTTGCATGATACCTTTCATGTGCTACCACTACATTTTAATTGCATTATGCATATCATGTTCATACCTTGTAGATTTTAAACTGTTAATTACGTATATCATTGCTGTAAGATGTAAATCCTACTGGGCGAGTGCGCTCATTACCTACTTTCAAACCTTTCAGGTGACCAAGAAATTGATGACGTAGAGAACCAAGACTATCTGGGGCTGAACAAGAGTGAAGAGCACTTCAAGCCTTAGTATTGAAGTCAAGTTATCTTAAGTCGTAGTATGAGAGTACTAGAATGATGTAGTAGGAGTGAGGATAGTATGTAATTTTCCCCTTTTATTGAGTCTTAGTTCTATTAGTTGGAACTAAAATGGAGTATGTACCTATTCTCATTATAAAAATGAAATAAAGAGTTTGAGTTTATTATATGCTCAAATTAGTGTGTTATATGTGATTGCTCGCTAGAGGCTATTTGTCGACTATTTACGTCTCAACAATCAAATAATTTTTCGCTGCCATGCTTTGGGACATGATAGTTAGCACCTCCCCAGTACTCGCAGCAGGCACCGTAGATGCAGAAGTATCGTCCACACTAGCAGGCACAACATCAGTTGTAGCACTAGGGACAGTTCCAGCCACCTCAGTAGCACTAGCAGTACCCTCCACCTAGTTGATGTTTGAGCAGGAGAGCCCACTTGAGTTCTTTGTTGGTTAGACACTGGAGGTTGTTAGAGGACGTTGTTCAGGGATGTGTTCCTTCCGTTGAGACTTAGAGGCAGATCAGTGCTGACCAGTTTGACCGTTCGACAGCCATGTACCAACAGGTGATAGAGGCTTAGAGTGCAGATTCAGCCCAAGTAGAGATATTGCAGATGCTAGAGGTTGAGTTGACAAGGACAGCGAGGTAAGATTTAGAGGTGACTGTACATTCCAACAGATGTCAGGCAAGAGCTGTTAACTGAGGAACACCTGTCGAGTACTCTATCATCATGTCTCCACAAAGATGTACCACAACTTGAGGAGAATTATTTACCACAACTTGAGGAGACTTATTTGGTGGTCTGGATGAAGAGAGATGTGACTGAAGTGTCACTCGTTGCCTTACCTATTAGTAGGTGATGGGGTGCACTAGCATCCTAGTGGTGAGCTTCAGTATACCCATTCTTGTGTGGAAGTGGAAACACATCACCATGGACTTTTTTTGTTGGTTCCGTTGCACGGGACCTCGATCTTATTGTCATCAGATAGAGTTTTGTGGTTTACTTCGCACTTTTGGTGTAGCTTTTAGAGAGCACTGGGCACAGAGTTGAGGCTGAGTTCAACTTACCACCCGCAGATAAATGGTCAATCAGAGAGGACCATACAAACCTCAGGACATGTTGAGAGTGTGCTGCTGGACTGGGGTGGCACGTGGGAGTCGCACATTTTCATGGTGGAGTTCACATATAATAATATAATAATAGCTTTCACTAAACATTTGGATGGCACCTTACGACGCTCTGTATGGTAGACCATACTGGACACCGTTGCATTGGCACAAGGTTGAGAGAAGCAGTTGCTAGGACAGAGCTTCTACAATAGTGCGCAGATATAGTGTGACTGATCAGGTAGAGATAGCAGACATTGCATAGTAGACAGAAGAGTTACGTAGATGTTCTCCAGAGGCCACTACAGTTTGAGGCAGGTGACAATGTGTTCCTATGGATCTCACCAACCAAGGGTGTTCTCAGGTTCGGGAAGAGGGGCAAGCTTAATCCGACGTTCGTTGGTCCCTTTTCCCATCTGGAGAGGTTGGTGAGGTCACGTACAGGTTGGCTCTTCCACCTGAGTTAACAGGAGTTCATGACAAACTTCCACGTCTCGCAGCTGAGGAGGGTATATACCAGATCCATCACATTGTGCTTGACTACTCGCAGTTAGAGGTTACTCCAGATCTGTCAGTGCCAGAGTACCTGATCAGTGGGGTGGCCGCAGAGTGCAGCAGTTGCACACAGGAGCCAAATCCCACTCATCAAGGTTATCTGGGAGAAACGCGTTGGTGGTGAGGCCACGTGGGGAGCGCCAGGATGAGATGCAGGAGCATTTTTTATACTTGTTGAGTGACTGGTATGTTTGCTTGCCTTCGTCCCCCCAGTTTTCCCTTAAATTCGAGGAAAATTATTTTTTTGTTGGTTAGATTTGTAAATCCTTTTCTTGGGTCGGTGCACCCTCTGTTGAAGGTAGCGACGAGTTGGGCATTGCCTTCTAAAGGAGACGACATGGTGTTGCGTTCTGGTTTGAGAACGCGATGGCTTCGTCATCGCGTTCACCTTCTGACAGTTCTATCCATTGCCTATTCTTTTTGTCGTCTTGCTGTCGGGTCGGGACATGAGACACATGTC
>JACBKR010006009.1:0-15086 GCA_014218235.1 Colocasia esculenta | reverse complement strand
ATCCATCATAGTCAGCATCAGAATATCCTATCAAATTAATTTCACATGACTTCGGATACCACAGAAAGTCATCAGTTCTAGCTAAATATCTGAAAATTCTTTTGACATTGATCAAATGAGATTCTCTAGGATCTGCTTGATATCTAGCACACATACATACACTAAATAAAATATCAGGTCTGCTAGCTGTTAAATAAAGTAATGAACCTATCATACCTCTGTAGTTCTTTTGATCTACGTTCTTACCATTCTTGGTGTTGATAGTGGCTGGGCATTGTCGAATCTGAATTTTCAGAAGTTCCTTTGTAGCGACCCTCATTATATTAGTACGGTTATACCAACCCACGTCGATATAGTGAACGTTGCCATAGTGGGACATTTACCCAACAATAACATTCAGCTGAGATACACGTGAATATAAGAACAGAGTAGCGGAAGTAAAAGAACCACTGTCTTCATTTCATTCATCATCCACATTTAACATACATGATTTGATAACATTTAAAGAACTAAAAGTCCACATAATTAAATTGCTGAAAATCAATTACATAATTATCCACACTTAAACATTGTTTCCCATAATAATGCTAGTACAATGTTGCAATTACATACATCAAAATGCCAAAATGTCACAACTAAGCTCCACCCAAGTAGCTACTCCCCGCGCTCGGAGTCGCTTTCCACGGTCTCCTCCAAAGGTGTGTCACCTACTACACCTGTACGCTGAAGCAATTAATGAGTCTAAAAGACTCAGCAAATAACTCTACACATACCATACATGTACATGTCATAGCAGGTTTTACATACACATTTGCAGGACACAACATATAGCATGCTTGTGATTGAAATTAACAACCTATCATGGTGATTCTACTTATTAACACATGATTCATGCTTTCAGATTTTCTAAATCAAAATCTTCCTATCACATGCTCTCTAATCATTCCTACACATGAGAGTTCTACTTTCATTTAAACTAAAACATGAGAGCAATCTAGCATGACTAGCTTACATACATGAAAGAACACATTGCTAACATGGTTACTACTCATTCGTACACATACACATAACCATTTCACATGCTTTAAGCTTGCTGTTTTGATGTGGTTTAACACTTACAATCTAACACATGAAAGCTATGTTCTCATTCAAACACAACGTGAGGGCATACACACATGGAATGGTTCACACATACGTAAGGATTGTCCCTAGCATGGGTTCTACGCATTGTACACATATAGCACAAAATCATAACCACATTTATGTTGCTGTTCTAACATGATTTCAGATCATCATATCATGGGTTTTCAATTTCACATCCTCACATTTTGGTTTCACATTTTTACACAATTTCTAATTCACATACTTCACTTTTTACACATTGTACATTTACACATTGTTCACCCTACACAATTTGCACATGATCATAATCACATTCACATTTTACACTTTAGTGTCGTGACACATAGTCCCAACCACCATAAGAAGGACACATCACATCACATACACATAGACGTCACGTAGGCAATGTAGTGAGACTCTTGGACTGCGCAAACCGGGAGAACAAGTCTCCACCCTAACCAGTGGTACTTGTCCACCTTCAGGATTTCATCCTAATGCCCTTAGGATCACAACACATTGAACCTTCTCAGGGGAACTTTTCCCTGATATGGTTCCACTGCCCTCTATGGAAGCAGTGTCACACTTGGCACAATTTACACATTTACCGATTTTTAACACATATCTTTACACATATCACTTGCCTCTCATTCATTTCTCACTCACACAAGGGCTCTTTTTTTTTCCTAACATGATTCTACAGTTAACAGGGACTACATGTTCAGAAATTGCATGAATCAGATCACACACACACGTCACATTATTCCCACATTAGCATGCATTTTTTTTTCACATTTCTGGCATGGAAAAATTCATATTTCACTATATAGTTGTCCAAACGACTTGAAAATTTAACCACATACTGATCTCAGGTTTATAATTCCACATGAAAATTTTCAGATTTTTATGACTCAAAATGAAGTTACAGAAAATTTAACATCAATCTCACATTACTATTCATAATGCAAATTAACATGGAGTTGAACATAATCACAAATTTAACAGCTCACTGTTTGCACCCTAGCATGCACAGGGTCACAGAATTCATTCCCGAATTTACCGAGCAACACGCAATTTACTGGAAATTAACATGACCTACGCATGATTTCTATTTCCCAAAACAGAATTTCAATAACCATACAAGCATGGGAAAAAATGTCAGAACTCAGAGCATAGACAGGATCATACATACATGGTCTAACAAATTTGGGCAACAAAACTTGCCACGGATCATTAGGATCATGGTGAATATACATTGCCATTCTTTTCGCATACACATTAGATAGATGAATAAACTCAACCACCCATAAATAAATGTTCATTCATTCTCCCATTCATCACCTTAGCTAGTATACATAGAATATAAGAGTTACATTATATCTCATCGCAAAACACGTCGAAATTAATCAAATATGCTAGGAAGAACAGCTCATTGTTCTGTCCTGGAGAACTTAACGGCGGTCTCTGGCCGTTCCAGGAGTGGACGGCCAGATCGCTGGACACATACCAGAATCTCGGCGTCAAGGGCATTGACGCAAAGTTCCTGTCTGTGCAGAAACATAGACCGAACTCCAAAAATCAAGAAGTGTCACGTTCCGAGAATTCGCAGCGGATATTTAATGCGGAATAATTCAAGACGATATCCCGAGACGTGAACAGTCGGCAAATAAGCCTCTAGCTAGCACGCACTAAATGTATGATAACATACATCATCATAGGGCCCAAATGTTGAACTCAATATAAATTATATTCAATTGTATTAAAAATGAAAACTATTACAGGACTAAGACTCAATAAAAGCGAAAGAACATAATACCTCACTTCCTACTACATTGTTCTAACAGTCAAAATAACTAACTATAGATAGACTCATAATTGGAACGCTCATCACTCGGACGCATTCCATCCTCGACTTGCTCTTCCTCTTGAACTTCATAGTCACCTAGATTGGGTAAAAGGTAGGGGATGAGCAAACTAGCCCAGTAGGATTTATATCTCAATGTGCGGGCAATGATATAAGTCATTAGCATTTTAGAATTAGGTAAGCACGATGAATGCCATGATATGCATGTGCGAATAAAAATCATTAAAACACGATACATGAAACAAGCAAGAGAGAGTGATTATGGTAGAACAAGAGTTGTGAACAAGGTGACGAGATAGAACTAGCAATAGATCACTTTGTACAAGCATGCAAAATTTCAATTGATGTCAAGAACGCAGGATATCACTAATTGCATTAAATGCAGGATGGCCATATCAAGCAAGCAAGCAAGCAAGAATGTACGAGCGCAATCAAGTAACACTAATCCGGCACGTAGACACTAATGTACACCGAGAAAAGATCCATCAAGAATGTACACCAGGACACGTGTATGTGGTATTGTATCTATCATTCAACAAGCAAGAAAGTACTCCCAGCGCAGATGCAACGCCAGTAATCATTATAACCCATGGTTAACAGTATATCTATGACTCGCCGTCATTGGGGCTAGATTGCGAGCCCTTGGACACACGCCGTGTCCTGTCAGCATCTCATGTAAATTTTTAAATGTAGATACCACAGTCATTAATAATGGCCAATGAGAGTTTCAAAACGTAGCATGTGTAATGTCATGTTCATGATGATGATGAGAAGAAGTAATAATTAAATTGAACATGATTTCATGAGAACAATGGTCAAGAGATAAATTTGGCAGCATAACGGTACAATTTATACTTTCGTTCAATCTTACATTAATGGCTTTAGTCTAGTTTGTAAGTCATACTCACGAGAGATCAAGAAGAGAAAGGAAGTGCACACTATCTCTAGGGAACTTCAATGGTACAACCAACTCGTCGGCCATGTGGGAATCCATGGTCAGAGGAGATTTACGGAGGCCTTGGTGAAAAGGTCGCTAGTCTACCGATTCGGAATGAGACCGGTAGAGAGTTTCCAATTCCAAGAAAAGGGCTACCTAGATGTGCAAGTGTGTAGTGATGTACGAGTGTCTCAATTCACAAAGCATCGGTCTAACTCACGGAAAGTACTTAAAATGATGGCATGACATGAAACTATGCACTTTAACAAATCATGTTTGTAAGATTTTTATGGCAACAAAATTATCATTTTAGTCAAGCTAGAATAGTAAGAAGAGTAAATCATAAGTTGCATGAATGATCACGTCATTAGGAGAGCAATAGAATATCGTTCATGTAATTATAAATTTTAAATGTGTTAATCACTTTTAAGCCATTAAAAGACATCATGTAATGCTCAGACACAAGATATGTAATTTACACACTAGACACCATGTTAAACTGACCTCGGGTTAGCATGATAATACTTGTAGAACCTTTCTATAATAGTTCAAAACTCACACATATGAAGAGTGGCATAAAACGACAGAAACGGAACATATGCTTTTAGGAAGTAGATGTAGTCCCAACCCTTCCACTTCTAGAGTCATAACTCACTGATTTCAAATGAAAATCTGACACATGAATATACCAAATTTAATCCCTTTGAATAAGGAATCCAACAAAAAAAACGGCGCATCAATCCGAGGTCTATAGAAAAGTTACAGCCATTTAAGCGAACATTGCGCAGAGGCCAGGTCGTGACACGAAACCAGTCGCGTTCTGAATGCGACAGGACGATACGTCGCCTTCTAGAGAGAGGTTTTGGGTTGCCAAATACACCCAGTTCGACTCTACTTGGACTGGGTTGATATAGGGATTTTTACGGCTTATAACTCCTAATCTAGTGCTTTAGGGATAAAACTTTCAACATACAAATTGTCAAGAACATCTAGTAGAAGAATTTTGATGTTGGTGGTTTGATCTAATTCAATCTCGAATCTCATGAAAAAACATGAGGAACGAAAAGGAAAGTGCAACCGAAAAACACATTTCCTGTAGCGGCTTTTTTACAACGCTTATAACTCTCTAACTAATGATAATTAGACAAAAGTCTCAACATAAAAGTTGTAGGGAACATGAAATAGGTGCGAACTATGATTTTTAAATAATTTAAATGACCTCAAGATGTATGATAAATCGACTTGAACAGGAAAGGACCCTGACAGGCGTGACTTTGGAAAAACGCCTATAACTCATGATGTACTAAATGGAAAATGATGAAATCAGGGAAATGAAAGTTAACTTGATGCTCTACACCATTGGCATAGGATATGTTAAGGTTTGGCCCGAGGAAACCTACCTTTTGGGTTGAAGAAGTCCTGTTATTCTAGAAAACCCGTGTTCAGACCACTTGGAGGAAAACACTTACTACTCCGTGTATACTGCATGGAATTTGGGCATTCCACTTGGTTAGAATAGACGTAGACTGACCCTCTTTCCAGGGGTATAGGCCTTGCAAGGTTTGGTTTAGGTTTAACTCACTTTGGTCGACTTCAAGAGGGTGGTTTGTGCAGGTCGCAGCAGACGAGAAGGGGAAGAAGAACGGCTTGGTGTGGACGATCTCCTGCTCCCCAGCCACCAAGAACTCCTCCACACGACCCCAGCAAGTTCTAAACTCGTCCTAGGGTTTGGGTGAAGAGTATTTAAGTAACCATGGTGTTTAGGAGTCCTATTATAACTAGGAAAGGAGGGTTTCGGGATTGGCAAGTTGGTTTCTTATTTTGATGATTTTTCCTCCCTTTGAGTGTGTGAGGCATTAGGAACCTCCCCTCATAGTTAGGCACGAATTTGGGTTGCCATGAATGCATGATTGCATCCCAATTCAACTTTAATTGCCTCTTTTTAATTTCAGCTTATTTATGGTTACGAATTTCTATGTATTTTCTAGCTTTATTTGATTTTTGGGCCAAATGTTGCCCATTGGCCCAATTATGATAATGGGTCATCAATATATAATGTTGGAAGTCTCCCAACACTTTTATTTAATTTTGATTGCGTCGTATTTCCGTGTTAACGGTTTTCCGACTTGTTTCCTTATTTAGATAATCGGTCGCAATAACTCTTAAACCTAGCTCAAATGATTTTTATTGAACCAAATTCCTTGATGGGTCATTAGAGGATATTATTTGAAGTCCATATATGATTTTTATTTAATTTTCTGACTCATCCAAGTACGTGTGATAATGATTTTCGACTTATTCATGAATTACGATAATAAGTCGCAAAACACTTTAACTTGGTTAATCCGATTTTTCTTTCACAAATTTCTTTGTGAAACATTTAGTAATAATGTTTAGGGTTGATTTATAATTTTTACGGAATTGTTCGATGTGTTTTAGCACATACGATAATGATACGTATGTTTTAAATACTCCAATATTATGGAAATTATTTATTCCATTTATTGAGTTTTATATAGTTAAAATTTTCGGGGTGCTACACCCTCCCCCACTTAAGAGAATTTGTCCCCAAATTCATTGATCATTAATTGGATTTTGAAATTTATGATCTTGAGGTCGTTTCGGATTTAATTCCTCTAACTTGTTTCAACATCGTGGATGCTAGTCCAACATCTACACCTATAGCCACCAGTACTATTCATTTGGTTCCTTCCACTCCTGTTTTCCCTTCCACGGTTGTTATAACTCCATCTTAATCCTCCAGATGAACTATGGTATCGCTACTAGATTATTCCTTTTCAATTTCTCCTTAATGATCTCCCCCACTAAGAAGTGTACCAATAAGAAAACATCATAAGATCAGTCTAGGGGTTTAACAAATAAACCTCCTTCCGGAAGCTCCGCTTGCATTATTGCATTCACACGTCCTTGACGCTTTACCATTCCTTGGTTCCTTCCAACTTGGTCTTTTAATAGGACAGTTCGATATACGATGTTCGTGACTCCCGCATCGCAGGCAAGCCCCGGCCTTCTTCCAGCACTTGTCCGCTTGATGCCCAAGCTTGTTGCAAAATTTACAATATTCAACCATCGTTGTTTCTTCTACTTTGATCTTTTTCTCCATGCTATAGTCCTTCCCGTGGTTGGCCTTTGTTGTTGTTGTAGTTATTATGTTGTTATTGGGGAAAGTTCCAGTTGTATCGACTGCTCCCCTTTTTGTAAAGCTCGGCTTTGAGATGTCCTTTCCCCTCATACCTTCCACCTTAGCCATAGTATATTCTACCAGTTGAGCTCTTGGACCATCTCAGTGTAGGTTGAATGTTGTGTGGTCTGAGCCTTTCAATGAACATGGGCCTGAGCCATCCATGAACCGATTGGCCTTCAGTCGTTCCGTGCCCACCAAATGTGGGGCGTACACAGCCAGTCGTGCGAACTGAGCCTCATACTCAGCCACAGACATTCCTTTCTGTTTTAGTGCGGCAAACTCCGCTGCCTAGTTCTCCTTGACTCTCTCAGAGAAATACTTTCCTCGGAATATCTCCAGGAATCCGGCCCACTCCAGTTCAGCTACGTTTGGCAGGTGGGCAAGGTGGCCTTCCACCATGCTCGAGCATCTTTAGTAAATTGGAAAGTGGCCAGTACCACTTTTTCCCTATTGGTGCATTGCATTACTTGGAAAATCCTTTTGATATCCTCTTGCCAATTTTCTGCTTCATCTGGGTCAGGGATCCAGAGAAACGAGGAGTGTTCAAACTCCTAAAATTTCGGTGTAGATCACTGGCTCCGTTCCTTGCAGCTGCAGCCTGATTTCCAGCCTGAACTACATTTTGCAGAGCCTGAGTAAGTCCAGCCACAGAGTCTTGCATAGCTTGCCACTGGTTGCGAGCCATTGCAGTTGAGTGAGAGTGTTATGAGGGTTCCTGAGAAAAGGATGGAAACCAATTAATGTCTCTAGATACATTATAAGAGTCAATGGGTAGGAGGGTTAATTCTTTCTAACATATTCCCAGTCTCTACCATTCTCACCAGGAACTGTATTTAATTTTTCATGACCTAGGTTCCATAGGTATCTCCTATTCCTGAGACATATATCCTATTTGGTATTCCTAGGCTATGATACCACTAAATTGTCACGTCCCGAGAATTACGCAGCGGATATTAATTCGAAGAATTCGAGTCGATAATTCGAGACGTGAACAGTCGGCAAATAAGCCTCTAGCTAGCACGCACTAAATGTATGATAACATACATCATCATAGGGCCCAAATGTTGAACTCAATATAAATTGTATTCAATTGTATTAAAATGAAAACTATTACAAGACTAAGACTCAATAAAAGCGAAAGTACATAATACCTCACTTCCTACTACATTGTTCTAACAGTCAAAATAACTAACTATAGATAGACTCATAATTGGAACGCTCATCACTCGGACGCATTCCCATCCTCGACTTGCTCTTCCTCTTGAACTTCATAGTCACCTAGATTGGGTAAAAGGTAGGGGATGAGCAAACTAGCCCAGTAGGATTTATATCTCAATGTGCGAGCAATGATATAAGTGATTAGCATTTTAGAACTAGGTAAGCACGATGAATGTCATGATATGCATGTGCGAATAAAACTCATTAAAACACGATACATGAAACAAGCTAGAGAGAGTGATTATGGTAGAATAAGAGTTGTGAATAAGGTGAAGAGATAGAACTAGCAATAGATCACTTTGTACAAGCACGCAAGATTTCAATTGATGTCAAGAACGCAGGATATCACTAATTGCATTAAATGCAGGATGGCCATATCAAGCAAGCAAGCAAGCAAGAATGTACGAGCGCGATCAAGTAACACTAATCCGGCACGTAGACACTAATGTACACCGAGAAAAGATCCATCAAGAATGTACACCAGGACACGTGTATGTGGTATTATATCTATCATTCAACAAGCAAGAAAGTACTCACAGCGCAGATGCAACGCCAGTAATCATTATACCCCATGGTTAACAGTATATCTATGACTCGCCATCATTGGGGCTAGATTGGAGCCCTTGGACACACGCCGTGCCCTATCAGCATCTCATGTAAATTTTTAAATGTAGATACCCACAGTCATTAATAATGGCCAATGAAAGTTTCAAAATGTAGCATGTGTAATGTCATGTTCATGATGATGATGAGAAGAAGTAATAATTAAATTGAACATGATTTCATGAGAACAATGGTCAAGAGATAAATTCGGCAGCATAACGGTACAATTTATACTTTCGTTCAATCTTTACATTAATGGCTTTAGTCTAGTTTGTAAGTCACACTCACGAGATCAAGAAGAGAAAGGAAGTGCACGCTATCTCTAGGGAACTTCAATGGTACAACCAACTCGTCGGCCATGTGAGAATCCATGGTCAGAGGAGATTTACGGAGGCCTTGGTGAAAAGGTCGCTAGTCTACCGATTCGGAATGACCGGTAAAGAGTTTCAAATTTCCCAAGAAAAGGGCTGCCTAGATGTGCAAGTGTGTAGTGATGTACGAGTGTCTCAATTCACAAAGCATCGGTCTTAACTCACGGAAAGTACTTAAAATGATGGCATGACATGAAACTATGCACTTTAACAAATCATGGTTTGCAAGATTTTTATGGCAACAAAATTATCATTTTAGTCAAGCTAGAATAGTAAGAAGAGTAAATCATAAGTTGCATGAATGATCACATCATTAGGAGAGCAATTAGAATATCGTTCATGTAATTATAGATTTTAAATGTGTTAATCACTTTTAATCCATTAAAAGACATCATGTAATGCTCAGACACAAGATATGTAATTTCGACACTATACACCATGTTAAACTGACCTCGGGTTAGCATGATAATACCTTGTAGAACCTTTCTATAATAGTTCAAAACTCACACATATGAAGTGTAACGGACCGGGGTATTATGCCCATTAAGGCTCCATATCCAGATCCGCCTCCGCGAACGCACCGAAGTGTAGCAAGGGATATCTCACACACGTGTCCAGTAAGAGTATAAAAGACAAACCACAAGAATATAAGACACAAGAAAGTACATGTGCTTATATATATTCACAAATTTGTACAACTGTCACATTACATAATACATGTCCAATTAAAAGAGAGTACAACTACCTGGGCATACCCCGAGGGAGCACAAGCTCACACAACACTAACTACTACTCAACTGCTGGTGGTACAAGTCTGACACAACGCCGCTGCAAGCCAAACACACGGCAAGCCCTGAAAAGAACTGTAGGGGAGTGAGCCTCAACAAGTCACTGGCTCAGTAGGGGCTACCCAAAACAACACTGTAACCACAAACACCTCGACCCCAATGGGTCTCACTGGAAACAACAATAGCCAAACCATGTCATGCTCACATCATTACAATAAATAACAATTAAACATGCTTATGATAATAAACATAATGTCCTCAGAAGAAAAGTAGGATTACAGGACTAACATAAAATCATTAGTTAGCCCAACAACCAAAGTGCCTAAACCACAGTCTCACTGGCACACTGCTACAACAACGGGTTGCCTAAACCATAAGCCACACAGGCAAGTCACTGTCCAGGCTACAAGCTTTACAGGCAAACCTCAAACACTTGAGTAACAGGACTGCTAAGAAAGAGCTAGTCCTTTATACTCCAAACCTCACTACGTCGGAAACTACACACCAAGCAATAGGACTAGCTACCACGAAGCCAATCCATAACACACTAAAATTATAATTGGAATCATATCCAAGAAGAGTAAAACTCAACAAGTGGAAGGTTTCACACGGCCTCCACGGAACATAGCTTAACTAACCACAATATGCCTAGGCCATAAGCCTCATCGGCAAATTACCCACAAAGGTAACTTAATTAATAATAAAAAACTAATCCACAATAAATTATAAACAAATATTTACCTAAAACAGTTAGGATACAACAAGTGGCAGGTCAAACCACAAGACCTCCACAACACACAAGTACCCGGAAAGGTTAGTACATAATGTACCACCACAAAACTACAAAGTAACCCACGAAGGGAACAGGTACCTGCTACTCTGAGGTAACACAACACAAACACCCGAACAAGGGTACAAGTAGGTGATAAACACCACACTGAACCATAATTATATTATACCTTTAATTAGGCACAATATTACAGGTGAAACCTTAATCGACGAGTCACATAAACCACAACTCAGTCACAGATGTGCCAACACCAAGGCACACCTTGAACTGGTCAAACCTCGACCACGAGTCACAACACACGAACCACGACAAGTAGCAAAGCACGAGTCGGAAGGAAACGACGTCACCACAACTACAACTGGAGCTAACTAAGCACGAGTCAGAAAGAGCGACGCCACCACACGGGAACCGACTACTGGCTGATCAGGCCAATATCCAACCCGGACAACACAACACAAGAACAACCTCTCAGCCTCGCAGTCACGGACGAAAGGTCCAACTGCCGCTCCACAAGAAAGAAGTCAAACAACTGTGGAGACTAACCAACACCACACCTGCTGACACACAGCTACAGGCCCATGCCTGGCACCTCTAGAGTCTCTGGCCGGAGCACTCTAAAGTGAGGCACTGGAAAACAGGACTAGCTGGGGACCAGTGACGTCTACTGGTGTCCGTACCCCCAACTACGAGCGCGCTACAAGCGACTAAAGAACAAACGCTGGGAAGTCGCTGCCCCACTGCCGTCTTTCCCTCAGCCGGACGTACAACTCAAACTCAAGAGTGAGGGTGTCCAAGAAGACGACACAGACCTCAACGGTACAACACAAGTACCGGGACAAAACCCCGAGCACAACAAACACACGTGCCTGGCTCACAAAGAACCTGGGGTACCCGACTAGAGAGGCATTCCGGAATAGCCACCGGACCACCACACTCGGCTAGCACAAACCACGATACATATAATATAGCCTTTACTTATAATTCACAATTTACAAGTGTTAGGATTAGCTTAACATCGGTCACCGTGTGACCCCAAAGCTATCCCACACCAACACATACCTGAAACACAAACTTGCCTATCATTGGTCATCTCATGACCACCGAGGCAACACACACCACTTACTTCATAAATCCATATAATACTATTCGAAGGTCAACAACGGACCAGGGCTAGGTCGGTATGGACCTTCACTGCCCAAACACCACAAAGTCATGGCTAGGCTCACACAAGAACCTCACTGCCCAGTTACTACGATAAATCATAAGAATTACATTACAAAAAAGTGTGTAGTAAACACACACTCAAACCACGTAGACAATACGTGTATATTACACCCTGGATGGTGTACCACACGTCTTCCACGTAAACCACATGTCCAACACATGGACAACGCACTCCAAGAGTGCCACGGGTGCCAACGCACCATACATACCACGTAAAGCGATTACGTACATCACACATCATTCATGTAAAACTTGCCCATTACATGAGCAGTATGCTCCAAGAGCATAACAAGTGCACTGGCTCACACCGATCATTGCCATGCACACACAATCACACAATATTCATAACTAGGAAAGCTACGTAAACAACACTGCATGGATACATGTACAGGTTGGCGGCAACATCGACTGCCGCTTGAAGGAAGTAAACGGCAAGCGATCTAGCCATCTATATCCCGGCTGGTGAGCTTGGCGACAAGAGATCTTGACGCCAAGTTCTCCGGCCTAAAACCCTGCAGAAACCCTAATCCAGCTCTACAGGTTTTCCAACCGTTTAAACTACAGAAAAATATATAAAAGCAGTTCCTTTAACATACCAGAACCCGAAACAACCCATTACAACATGCTTCATTCGCTAAATTACTCAAACCACCCATTAACCCCACATGTGCAACTTAATCCGAAAATACAATAAGAATGCTGGTTCAAGTGATTAAGTCATGTTTTAATGTTTCTAACAAACTAACAGGACTCGACCCCTACCTTAGAAACGCAATTAAACTCCCGAAGAACCTCGAATCATGCCGAAACCCGAGAAATGTCCCACGAACACCGCGCTCCAATCCGTCATTCCCGCCCGATCTGCCACTACCACGCACACCACGGCCTTCCCACGAGCTCCCGCCTACCATCAGAACTCGCGAAGAAGTTCAAGGGTGAAGGTGGGGGAAGAGGAAAGGAGAAGGAGGAGAAAGAACAGAGCTCGGGTCTGCCATAAAAACACAGGCATGCCAGGTTAACGTCAACCCTTTGGCCGTTTAACTAGACCGCCACAACTAGACGTCCACAAAGCTTGACGCCAAGTTCAACAGTCGACGTCCTCATCGATGGACGCCAACACACTGCGTCCAGCAAGCTGAACACCAACACGGACCCAAACCAAACCCGGTAAGGATCTAGTATGAAACACACAACACTAATGAGCCTCACATTGGCCACAAACCCACTAAACCTGGATCCACGGGGATCCGGAAAACGCGCGACGTTACATGAAGAGTGGCATAAAACGACAAAAACCGGAACATATGCCTTTTAGGAAGTAGATGTAGTCCAAACCTTCCACTTCTAGAGTCATAACTCACTAATTTCAAATGAAAATCTGACACATGAATATACCACATTTAAGCCTTTGAATAAGGAATCCAACAAAAAAAACGGCGCATCAATCGGAGGTCTATAGAAAAAGTTACAGCCATTAAGCAAACACTGCGCAGAGGCAGGTCGCGACACGAAACCAGTCGCGTTCTGAAAGCGACAGGACGAGACGTCGCCTTCTAGAGAGAGGTTTGGGTTGCCGAATACACCCAGTTCGACTCATACTTGGACTGGGTTGATATAGGGAACTTATATGGCTTATAACTCCTAATCTAGTGCTTTTGGGATAAAACTTTCAACATAAAAATTGTCAAGAACATCTAGTAGAGAAGAACTTTGATGTTGGTGGTTTGATCTAATTCGATCTCGAATCTCATGAAAAAAAATGAGGAACGAAAAAGGAAGTGCAACCCGAAAACGCAATTTCCTGTAGCGGCTTTCTTACAACGCTTATAACTCTCTAACTAATGATAATTAGACAAAAGTCTCAACATAAAAGTTGTAGGGAACATGAAATAGGTGCGAACTATGATTTTTAAATAATTTTAAATGACCTCAAGATGTATGATAAATCGACTTGAACAGGAAAGGACCCTGACAGGCGTGACTTTGGAAAAACGCCTATAACTCATGATGTACTAAATGGAAAATGATGAAATCAGTGGGAAATGAAAGTTAACTTGATGCTCTACACATTGGCATAGGATATGTTAAGGTTTGGCCCGAGAAAACCTACCTTTTGGGTTGAAGAAGTCCTGTTATTCTAGAAAACCCGTGTTCAGACCACTTGGAGGAAAACACTTACTACTCTGTGTATATTGCATGGAATTTGGGGATTCCACTTGGGTTAGAACGTAGACTTGACCCTCTTTCCAGGGGTATAGGCCTTGCAAGGTTTGGTTTAGGTTTAGCTCACCTTTGGTCGACTTCAAGAGGGGGTTGTGCAGGTCGCAGCACGAGAAGGGGAAGAAGAACGGCTGGTGTGGACGATCTCCTGCTCCCCAGCCACCAAGAACTCTTCCCACGACCCCAGCAAGTTCTAAACTCGTCTCTAGGGTTTGGGTGAAAAGTATTTAAGTAACCATGGTGTTTAGGAGTCCTATTTAACTAGGAAAGGAGGGTTTCAGGATTGGCATGTTGGTTTCCTATTTTTGATGATTTTTCCTCCCTTTGAGTGTGTGAGGCATTAGGAAACCTTCCCTCATAGTTAGGCATGAATTTGGGTTGCCATGAATGCATGATTGCATCCCAATTCAACTTTAATTGCCTCTTTTTAATTTCAGCTTATTTATGGTTACGAATTTCTATGTATTTTCTAGCTTTATTTGATTTTTGGGCCAAATGTTGCCCATTGACCCAATTATGATAATGGGTCATCAATATATAATGTTGGAAGTCTCCCCAACACTTTTATTTAATTTTTGATTGCGTCGTATTTCCGTGTTAACGGTTTTCCGACTTGGTTCCTTATTTAGATAATCGGTCGCAATAACTCTTAAACCTTGCCCAAATGATTTTTATTGAACCAAATTCCTTGATGGGTCATTAGAGGATATTATTTGAAGTCCATATATGATTTTTATTAATTTCTAA
>JACBKR010006008.1:0-15093 GCA_014218235.1 Colocasia esculenta | reverse complement strand
GTACCTCCAGGATGAATAGTGTACTTCGTCTTGTGAGCTTCATCCATTAGCTTTCTCTTCAATTCTTCATTGTCGGGGACGCATGTCCTCCCTTGAAATACAAGCCTTCCATCTTCGGTCATAGCAAATATGGTCTTTCGGCTAGGGTTTCCTTGATACGAAACAAGAATGGATCGTTGTCTTGTTGAGATTTAATTTCTTCCAGCATGTCAAATTGAATCTTGATGTTGGAAACCAAGACTCGATCATCCCTATGTTCAATATTCAAGTCTAACCTTGCGAATTGTTCTAGTAGTTGCATCTCGCCAAGGACTAGACTCAAAACAGATGCCATCGGCTTTCTACTAAGACCATCAGCCACTGCATTTCCCTTGCTTGGATGGTATTGGATGTTGAAATCAAAATTCTTTAAGTATTCAAGCCATCTTCTCTGCCTCATGTTAAGTTCCTTCTGAGAAAATAAATACTTTAAACTCTTGTGGTCTGAGTAGACAATGAATGCTCTCCATATAGGTAATGTCTCTAGATTTTTAAGGCGAAGACCACTGCAGCCAACTCTATATCATGCACAGGGTAGTTGACTTCATGCGTCTTTAGTTGTCTTGAAGAGTAGGCGTTGACTTTCTCCTTTTGCATCAATACACAACCTAGCCCAATTCCTGAGGCATCGGTATAGACAGAGAAACCTTCTCCCTCTATTGGAAGAGCGAGAATAGGTGCTGAGGTAAGACAATCTTTTAGAGTCTGAAAACTCTTCTCACACTCTTTACTCCAGGAGTAGGGATTCTCCTTTCGTGTCAGACGTGTGAGAGGAAGGACGATCTTTGAGAAGTCCTTTATGAACTGTCTGTAGTAGCCAGCCAGTCCTAAGAAGCTTCTGATTTCCGTGACGTTGGTTGGTCTCTCCCAATTGAGTACAGCTTCGACCTTGGAGAGATCAACGGAGATGCCATCCTTTGAGATGACATGGCCCAAGAAGGACACTTCTTCGAGCCAGAATTTGCACTTGCTCAACTTTGTATATAGTTTGTTGTCTCGCAAGACTTGCAGTGCTACCTTCAGATGTTCTTCATGTTCTTCCTTGGTCTTTGAATATATAAGGATATCGTTGATGAAGACGACCACGAACTTGTCAAGGTATGGCCGATATATGTTGTTCATGAGTTGCATAAAGGTTGCAGGAGCATTGGTTAGACCAAAAGGCATAATGATGAATTCATAGTGTCCATACCTACTCCTGAAAGCCGTTTTGATGATATCGTCATCCTTGATCCTCATTTGGTGATAGCCAGATCGAAGGTCGATCTTGGAGAAATAATGAGCTCCAGATATTGGTCGAAAAGTTCATCGACCCGGGGCAATGGATACTTATTCTTGATGGTTAGCTGATTGAGTTGACGATAGTCGATGCATAGTCTCATCGATCCATCTTTATTCTTAACGAATAGCACAGGTGCTCCCCATGGGGAAGTACTTGGTCTGATGAACCCCTTCTCTAATAGCTCCATCAGTTGCGCCTTCAATTCCTTTAGCTCGGCAGGTGATATCCGGTACGGTTGATGTGATACCGGGGCAGCTCCAGGGATCAACTCTATGGCAAAGTTGACATCACACTCCGGGGGAATCCCTGGCAGGTCTTCAGGAAACACATCGGGGTAGTCCTGAACTATGTGTATGTCTTCTATTTTAGAACCCTTCTTTTCAACTACTACGGCTGCTAGGAAAGCAATGCAACTTTTCCTTATCATGTTGTGGGCCTTTATGGCAGAGACTAGAGACATCCATCTCTTATGCCTAATCCCAGTGAATGACAACTTAGGAAAATCACTAAAGGTAACTTTCCCTTTCTGACAATCGACGCTTGCCCCATAAGTGGACAACCAATCGGCTCCAAAATGACATCATAGCCTTCCATGGGCATACACACCAGGTCGGCTTTTAGGTTATGGTCTCCGATCATTACATCAGTAGATGGAAAGTATTTGTTCAATTTTTCCTTTTCTCCTAGTGGTGTTGTGACAGAGAACTCACATCCCATGGATATAGGTTTAGCATTGAGAGTATCAGCAAAGTTTTGAGATATGAATGAATGAGTTGCTTCAGTATCAAATAAAACAAATGCCGATAAGGAGAAAACTTGTAGGATACCTTCTACCATGCCACCTTCCTCAGTGGGCTCTTCATCATGCGGGGCATGCAGTCTGCCCTATTTCTTAGGCACATTAAGGCACCTTTCATTTTCCTTCATTAGCGGGCACTCGGGGATCGGTTCTCGTGACTTCCACAGCGCAGACATGCGCCGACTTTCCTCCAGCATTCATCTACTGTGTGACCTAGCTTGTCACAGTGCTTGCGGTTGCTTTTTGCTGGAGTGGCGGGGACAATAGCTTTGAGTTTCCTTTCTTGGCTGGGTCCCTCCGTGATGTTGAAGGGATTCTTCTTGTCGTTGGTCGGCTTAGCAAATGATGGACCGACGTCATTTCCTTCTTCACGAACTTCCCTTTGATACGGTCAGTGAAGTCCGTAGCATCCTCTAGCAGTTGAGCTTTCTTTACCATCTCGGCATAGGTCTGGATGTCGAGAGGGGCCAGTTGAGTGATGTATTGTGGCCTAAGGCCATTGAGAAAGCGCTTAGCCTTCATCCTTTAATGTTCACTAGATGTTCAGCATAACATGCCAGTCTTGAAAACTGGGCTCATACTCGGCCACAGTCAAGCTCTCTGTTTAAGAACAGCAAACTCTGCAACCTTCTTCTCTTGGACACGCTCCGAGAAATACTTGAGTTAAAGGCTTCCTTGAATTTGGTCCAAGTGAATTGACCATTAACTCTGGTCACTTCTACTGACTCCCACCAAGCACGGCGTCCTTTTCTAATTAGAAAGTAGCTAGTAGCAGCTTATCCCTCGCTGCACATTGCATAACACGAAAAATTCTTTCTGTCTCTTTTAGCCAGTGCTCGGCCTCATCCAGATCCGTGGATCCACTGAACCTATGTGGGTTCAGACTCCTGAAGTTACGATGCAGCTCGCCTGCGCCGCCACGATTTTCCCACCGCCTTGGGTAGCTTGCATAATTGCTCAGTGAGTTCTTGGATGGTTTGTTGCATGCCCCTCATTTGAGCACGTTCAGCAGTCATCTTGGTTGCTTAAGTTCCTACAAAATATTTTGTTGTTAGGGCATTGATGTGGAGTTTAATTTGTGCGTGTGTGAGTTTATTTTTTAGTTAGTTACCCATGGCTCTAACCACATCTCCCATAGGTAGGATAACTGACTCTAGTCGAGGCTGGTCAACCTAGATCATTCTATACTTAAGAATAACCTAGGCTCTGATACCACAAAACTGTCACGCCCTGACGCAGAATATTGGAACGCGAGGCAGTTGCAAGTAAACGGTACAGAGCGAGTACTAGACATCAAACCATTGGACAAGATAAATATTAAAGCGAATGCAGCTCATTAATAATTCTTCAAATGTCTAGTTACAACCACTAATATCAGAGTCATTCTATAGGCCCAATTACATTGATAAAAGCAAAAGTCTAAGCTCAACTCTAACAACAACTAAGACGCTAGGGTACTCTTGACTTCACTCGTCCCATCTGTAGACGTGTTTTCCGTTCCCTTTTTAGGGGGGACGAAGAACGGTCCACAAATAAGGGGGGTGATAAAAAGGAAAATAATGAGGGGTGTGTGGATATGCATTGTGAAAGTGTAAAATAAAATAAAAAGAACGTGATCGCCAGGCACGTGTGGGTGCCGAAGGGAGATGCACGACGAAGGGTGCAGATGGAATGGGTGATCGCGAATGTATACCTTTTTAGAAGGCGGAGATTGCGCGGGGTGATGTGGGTCCTCTCTCCCTCTACGAACATGGCTGGCCGTGGTAGAGGGCATTTTCCGCAATGATTACCCTGACAAGAATAGACAGAAAAAAAAGAGAGAGTGGGATTAGACAAATGACGTGTAGTGTCAAATTCTAAATATAATCAATGAAATGAAGAAATGGGGGCGGACTCACCGCGTGGTGGCTTTTTAAACCCCTAGATGTGGGTGGGTGTGTGTGCATGCATGTGCGTGTAAAAAGAAATGAAATGGGCCACGACGGCTCGGGAGGAGAGAAATGGAATATAAGAAGGGAAGGGGGTGCTTCCCCAAAGTCGATGCGGCGTGACGGGCCGTTACCGGTTGAAGGGAGGATGTGGAGGAAGATGCTCCCCGCCTCGCACGTGGAATGGAAGGAGACGATGGCGCTGGGCTACGAGGAAGAAGGGCGGATTGACGTGGAGGGCTCGCAGTCGAGGCGCCGATCCGGCAAGGCTTCGCCGTTTCTTGAAATCCCCCTGAACAAATGACCCTCGGGGGTCTATTTATAGGCAAAACTTCATTAAATCGCGTCCACTACAGCGGATGCCTATTAAGCATGAATCGCGTCCGGGCGGCAGGCCGCGAATCAAAAGTCAAATTGATGCGACAATCGTAGCCCACAGCTAGGCTCTGAATCGCGTCCGGGAGGCACGCCGCGATTTGTAAGGTAAATCAAATCTCTGACGAAATTGGATTTTGATTTGACTACTTATAAAACGCAGCATCTGACACGGACGCGATTTCAACAAACATCATGATCACCGATGAGATGCGCCGGCTATAGGGCCATACTTAGGGTTTGACTTTTGAATCGCATCCGGGCGAGTGGATGCTATTTCAATTAGAACATGTGACGAAAAAAAGGTCTTAAATGTGTTCGCTTTGACCGCCATGTTAAGGACCTAAACGCGTCCATCATGTCCGACGCGTTTCAGTGGGCTTAAAAGGCATCCCTGTAGAGGACGCGAATCAGTGAAGTCGTCTATGGGCCAAATTTAGCTTCTGGGGGCGCTGCCCCCGGAGACCCCCGTCGGGGCGCTGCCCCGGGACCCCCGCGACCTGACCGCGCAGGTCGATCCGCGATCGAACCACATGGGGAAGCACCGAGAAAGAATGGGTGAGATCTGGAAATATTGGAAAAACACTCTTGCGAGGAAAAAGAGGGTCTTTTGTGGCATTATGGCGCAATATAAAATTTGCCCGCGGTGGAGCCATTTGCCTGTCTACACCATCCTCTTGAGTGTAAGTTTCTTCCTCGGTCTCACCTGAGAACACACCAAAAACACAGGGTGAGCGATAATGCCTAGTAGGACTTAAATCTCAAGATCAGCATGCTTTAAATGGTTAATGTATTAAAAAGGCAGAGTAACTACTGATAGAGCGAGAGAGTCAGTAATGTAGAGATAGCACGATAGCATGTGATTGAAATAGCACGAGTTTCCAAATATAGTACAAGCGTCAAGTATAGCACAATAGCAGGATGGCCATAGCACAAATAGCACAAAGTATAGCAATAGCACAACGTGTATAGTATAGCACTTTATTGTCAATAGACAATGAGAGAATATAGCACTTTTGATTGTCATTTAGATAGTCGAGATAGATAGCACTCGAGTGTAATGCTAAACACTCTAGTCATTAACTCCTACGGGCAAATAGCACTTTTGGGCGCACATCCCAGGACCAGACCGGGCCCTTTATATATTGCCAGGCATGGTTATATTGTTTATCTTTAGACAATCAGTCAATGGCCAATAGAGAGTACCAAGAAATAGATGAGAGTACTAGATGAATAGACGAGATAGTAGAAAGTGTGTGAATAGATGAGCAAGTCGAGTATAGATGAGAAATACAGGTCAATGCGTATAAACGTAAACGGGTGATAGTAACAGTTGCACAACACCCGCACTTGGTGTTGGCAGTCAGGTGGAATTCACTACCCTTCCACTGGCCAAGTATTGCATAGGTCCAGAGGTCCGGCGTGATCCAAGATAAGAGCAAACTTCTAATAGCCGTTTAGATCATATTGATCCCTAAAGGGTATCATAGGTGTTAGGGTACAACCAGCTCGTCCACCATGTGGGAATCCATGGACAGAGGATACTTACGGAGGCCTTGAACAAGGATTCACCAGTCCGGCAGAAGGAGTATCCGACGGAGAGTTCGTCCAAGTCAAGAGAAAAGTGTGTACATAGAAACAAGTGCCCGACGTTCTAGAGGGATTCTAGAACAGTGTGTAGACACCCGGTTCTGGCTAATTGGTTGAGCCATATTTCTTGTTATCTTAGTGGGCCCCTAATTGGTCACTCACCTTGAGCCCATCATTAGCCTTGTTTTGAGCCCATTAAGCCATTAAAATGCCTTGAAATTTCGCACATTATCACTTTGAGAGAGTCCTTGGGGCATAATAACTCTTATCTTACCATATGGTTGGCTGATAATTCATGATTATTTCGGATTTATTGTCGCGACACATCATGGCGCCGCGTCTCTATGTCGCGACGGTTCTGGCAGTCGCGACAGCCCATGCATTATCCATGTACGTGGGTAATACTGTCGCGTCGCTCCGCCACGTCGCGTCTTAATCGCGGTCCTACGATACGCCGCGACAGTAGCCGAACCCTCTGGCCACCATAACTGCCCCCTATTTATCCTCTTATGAATCTAGCTTAATCCCTAGGGATTATCTCCACCTCTTGGGGCGAAACTCCGGCCCTAGGGACTCTCCCTTGGATTCCTAAGGACTCTCCATCCATTTTAATAAGGCTTTATCCCCCATTTAATTTCTGAGCCATTTAAAGGAGATAATATCATTTTTTTCACTCCAAGCTCTATATAAACAAGGCCCCTCCTCAAGGACTGGGAGAGCCTCATTACCACCCCGAAGGGCTGCCGAAATTCTCTCTCACCCATACTTAGCCTCGCAGCCACTCATTTCCTTCATTTTTCTTCACATTCCACTCCACAAAACTCACTCTTTTCATCATCAATGGAGTTCGGGACGTGAAGAGGGCGACTCCAGCATCCTCCTGAAGCTATTGCTCACCATCGGGACAGCATCCACGCCAGGAAGTCGCCCTAATGGGGCTTGCCTTCTTCCTTCTCCTTCTTTTCTCTTTTCATGCATTTTTATGTTATTTTTAGATAGAGCACATCCACCATCAACCCACGTTTTTTTCCCACACCCACAGGGGTTTAAAACCACCCCAGGTGCGTTCCCACCATGATTCCCCATTTCCCTCCATTTTTAGAATAGATACTATGCTTAACATATTCTAATAGGGTGTTTTCTTTGTGTTTTTCTTTGATTGGCAGGCAAACAAGTGAAATCTACGAGAAGCTCTGGTTCTCTAGCCGGCTGGAGGACGAGAAGAAGGTCCATACCCAACATCTCCCGCATTCAGAGTACGCGACGGAGGAGGGTGACGCGACATGAGACGCGTCAGTGTAGGCTGACGCGATATCAGTCTATCGCGGCGCCCATGACGACCGCGACACTAGGTATTCCTCCGTCTATCTCTTTTCCTATTCCTAGTTTAGCTAGCCATCATCTATTTATTCAGGCAGCTATCTAGGTGGCGATCACATTCCATATTTCCATACTATTAGATTTAATATCCATTCGTGTGTCAAGGGAAGCACAATCCCTGTGATTACACTTTTGGCGATCACGGTGGGACCTTCACTGCCACCCTCGTGGATTTTTTTGACTGCTTGCTTGCCATGTTGTTTGTTTCTCACTTTAGTGCCCTGTTAGTCTCTTGTTCTGCGTATTTTCGTGTTCTGTTCTTATCGCGACCTATCGCGGCGACGCGATCAGGTCGTGTCGTTGGTCATGGACGCGTTATCAGGTTAGTCTCCTCTTCTTTTTATCTGTCCTTTCTTGTTTCCGTCAGATCATGCATCCCTCTGATATCTCCTTGTATCATGCGTTGTCGCGTTTCTGAATGTTAAAATCCTGCTAGAAACTGAATTTTCCTTTTATTTTTACTTGTAAGTTTTCGGTTCTAGTCGCGGCGCACATAGAGGGGTGACGGACAGGTCGCGTCGTAGAGGGGTGTCGCGTTATCAGGTATGTTTTGTATGTCACTGTTTTGAATCATGAATCGGTCTCTGTGTGCTTCATGGTCCATGTAATATTGATTTGCTGTTTTTTTGTGTGTGTTCTCATTTAATAGGGTAGTCTGTTTGACATAGTTGAGGACCTTTTGGTGTTTTCGGGCCTCTGTTCCTATCGCGACAGGTCGCCCTGTCGCGATAAGGTCGCGGCGTATACGGCCGCCGCGACTCTACCCGAAGGCCATTTGGTCGCCCTATTTTTGTTCTCATCTATCACTTGTGCATACATTTCGGGCACCTAGCCCATTGCATACGCTATTGAAACCCATTGTTTAGGTTCCCCCCTTGGATGAGTGAGTCCTCTCACCTACGAGCACTCGTAGGTTGACTCGGGCCCACCTTCCGAGGACCTCCATAAGTCCTCGTGACCGTACGCACGTTGCGGTTCGCCGGGCTGGTTGTACCAGTTGTACCCCTTAGTCTGAGCCACCCCTTCGCGTGTGAGTGTACCATTCTGTAGCTTCACCGGAGGACTTGAGTCTATACCCATTAAGGTCCATTTGACCGAGTGACATCATCTTAATTAATTCATCTAAAGGTCAAGTTCAAACCTTGAGAAATTTGCGCTTTAAACATGACAACTTGAGTGTTCATCCCTCCTCCTCTCAGTCTTTCTTGCTGTGATTGAGTCTAGGTTTGTATGTATCACCCCCTATTAGTCTTGGGGGGGGTGTATGCGTCGTTGTTTAGGGAGATCGAGTGAGTCCCCTCCTTCTTTGTATCTTATCATAACCCCCTCTTCGACATGGATCAATTCTGGGTCCTTGCCGACGATGCCCTTCCTCTCGGATTGCTCGAGGAGGTGGCCCAACCCTCCATGGCCGCACTCCCCGGGCATATCCGGCCTCCCTCCGTCACTGGGATTCCATCCCGTCCTCCTCTCCCCCTGGGGGTGATGACCCCCACTCACAATTCAGCCAGCTTCTTCCACACCTTACTCCGGACCAAGTCCGAGAGTTCATAGCTGCTGCCAAGGGGAAGCAACCATTATCTCCCCGGGGTCAGAATTCAGTTCGACCGGCGGATTCCTCCATGTTGAACCACTCTATGGTTATCTGTGATCTTGGTATTTTGGTGATAACAAAATATATGATGCATTTAGATGATAACAAAATATTGCGGAGATAATAAAATATAGGTACTCATAAATATTTTTGCTTCATCTGTGTTGCATCAATCCCTTTAACAGATGATGAGTCTCATTAATATCATGTTTCATCTGTGTCGCATCAATCTCATAGCAAAATGCTAAGTCTTTCATTGATGCAATATTTGGCGCACTAAAATGATAAAGTCGATGTCTAAACTCATATACATCGATTTTTGTTTTAAGTGCCATAGTAACAAGCGCTATAACGATTGATCTGATTTCATATAGTGCTATAACGATTTGTTAAGAAATCGATCTCACAACGACTCGCTAAGTGGTCGTAACGATTTGTTAAGAAATCAATCCGTAACGATTTGATAAGTGAGTGCAACGATTTGCTCTCACATCGACTTGCTTGCATAACGATTCCATAAGTGAGCGTAACGATTTGCTCTCATAACGATTGGTTCTCACATCGATTCTATAAGCGCCACAACGATTTGCCTTCATAACGATTCGCTAAGGTGCATAACGATTGATAAGTGAGCACAACGATTGTTCTCACAACGATTTCTTTAAACCGTAACGATTTCTTAAGTGAACACATCGACTTGTCTTTCACATCGATTTGTTCATAAACTTGCAACGATTTACTTGTAAATGAACAGCGATTGTATAAGTCATATTCACATAGATTTCTCTTGAATATTTTGAAAGTGTTTTTTGGCGCTCATTGAAAAGTCAAATATTTTCTGACAGAAAAAGCTGCATGCATAATTTTGTCAGAAAAAAAGATATGACCTACTATTTTCAGTGTGTTAGCAGAAGCACAGTACTATGCATCGTTTATCATAAACACTCTTTTATGCTAACACTCTCTTCTATGTTGACAGATCTCAAAGACCACCAGAGTCTGATTAAGACAAATGAAGAGAAAGATCAGCAAGGACCAGAAGAGCTACAACGGATCTCTTCAACGGATCTATTCTAAAGCTGCTCATATAAAAGATGGAGCATTGCTAAAGAACAAGCAGAGAGCCTTTTCCTGAATATCTTTGAAGGAGTGTACAACTGTGAGAAGCACCTCAACGCCACAAACACTCAGAGAAAGAGAGAAGAGCTCGAGCCAAAAATCTACTGAAGCTTTCAAAGCAGAAGTCTTCATCGCCTTCAAGCCTTCTTCTCTTCCATTCTCCCTATGCTCATTGTAATCTTGAGGGAGAGTCTGTAACTGTGAGCTAAGTCCATAAGTGTTCATCTTGTATTAGCTCTCAGTCGTGTTCTTTCTTTTCTAAGAAAGACCCTTGTCCAGCTGTAGGACTGTATACAGTGTGTAACCTAGCTAGAGGTTAGTGTCTAGCAGAACCTTGTTGGGGTTTGTACCAACAGGACCTAGCTGGGGGTTTAAGTCTAGCAGAACTGCACTGGGGTTTGTACCAGGAGGTTTACTTCTGAACCTGTAAAAGAAGTAGGTTTGCTTCTGAGCCTAGAAAAGAAGTGGGCTGCCTTCTTGCCCGGGAAAGAGAAGAAGACCAGCTGGGGTGCTGGTTGTTGTAGTGTCCTTAAGGGGGACTGTACCCTTGGTTAGTAAAATCCCAAGAGGTTGCTTGGGGACTAGACGTAGGACTTCCATGTGGGAAGGGCCGAACCAGGATAAATTCCTTGTGTCCTTTGTGTGATTGTTTATTTGCTTCCGCACTGCTACTCTTTATCACACTAAACTAACCAAACCTTCAAGTGTTAATTTCTGTGTTTAAGTTTCTATTTCAGATTTCAGAAAAACCTATTCACCCCCCCTCTAGGCTAGCTTGCTGCCGTACGTAAAGGGCCAACAAGTGGTATCAGAGCGGGTCTCTGATCATTCAAAGAAGATCCAACGATCTTAGAGGAAAGATCCATGGCAGCACAAGGATATGCTGAAGGCCAATCAGTCACCAGACCTCCATTCTTCAACGGAGAAGACTATCAATACTGGAAGATGAGGATGGAATGCTTCATTCGAGGCACAGACTTTGATCTGTGGCAGGTAATTGAGGTAGGTGATTTTGTTTTGTCCCTGCTGAAAACACTACTAATATCACAGCAGCGGATAAGATAAAGTTATCACTAAACTTTAAAGCAAAAACTATTTATGTTGTGCTTTATCTAAAAAGGAATTAGTAGAGTGTCTGCTTGTAAATCTGCCAAAGAAATATGGGATAAGCTGCAGCAACTTATGAAGGAACAGATAAAGTAAAACAAACTAGGATAGATATTCTAGTATCACAATATGAACAATTTAAAATGCTTCCTCATGAAGACATTACTACTATGTATAATCGTTTTTCAACCATAGTAGCAAGTTTAAGCTCTCTAGGTAAAAATCTTTCTGATGAAGAAAATGTTAGAAAAATACTTAGGTCCTTAACTATATCATGGACACCTAAGGTAACTGCCATTGAAGAAGCCCATGATTTGACCAATTATCGATCGATAATCTGATAGGTTCTCTCATGGCACATGAAATAAATATGGAGCGATTATCTGAAAGTTCATCTAAAATAAAATGCACTAACGCTCTTAAAGTTGTAGCAGCTCCTTCTGGCTCTTCTTCTAGTTCTCAACATGTAGATTCTGAAGACAACAATGTTGATGAAGTATTGTCCAAGCTTCAGAAGCTCTTGAAGAAGAAGAAGAAAAACGGATCGAGAAGGATCCAAAAGAAAGAAAGAAAAGAAAAAGAACCAGTGTGCTATGAATGCAGGAAACCTGGACATCTAAGACCAGATTGTCCAAGGCTCAGAAAGACTGGTCAAACCGTAAAGCACAAGAAGCAGCACAAGAAATTCAAGAGAAAAGCCATGGCAGCTGCTTGGGAAAATGATGAGGCCTCAAACTCAGAATCATCAAGCTCATCAAGCTCAGGATCAGAAAATGAGCAGGTAAATCTAGCCCTCATGGTAGGACTAGATGAGGTACTCTTTGAACCCTCATTCAATTCATGCACAGATTCAGGGTCAGAATCAGAAGACTTAGAAAAAGTCGTAAATGAACTATATAATAAGCATAAGGTTGTGGTAAAAGAACTAAAAAATCTCAAGAGCAACCTTACCTGTTTAGAAAACACTAATTCTGATCTTAAGTCAGAATTGGAACAGTTAGAAGAGCAGTTAAAGAATGCAAGGATAATAACTCTCTTCAAAATGAAAAGTTAAAAAGAAAGGAGGATGAGAAGTTAGAGTTAGTAGGAAAATTAAAAACTCTAACTGAAGAAACGTATATTTAAAGAATTAGTTAGTAAACTAACTAATGGAAAAACATCCTTAGCCCTATGCTTAAAAGGATCAAAATATGGAAAAAATAAGAAGGTATTGGATACAAATCCTCAAAAAAGGGAAAACAAGTCAAATGCTGAACAGTATCCATCACCTAAATTTGTAAAAGAATCCATCACTCCTCAAGAACGGGCTTTTCAAATAAGCAAAACTCATCAAGTGAAAAAGGATTCTGGAAAGTGTCATAAAAGCAATAAGAACTGTAAAACAGTATTTTCATTGTTCTCATTGCAATAAACTAGGACACACAGTAAACACCTGCACAACCAAGCACTTAGTTTGGATTCCGAAAGGATACTTTCATGCCTCTAACCATCAAGGACCCAAAAAGTTTTGGGTACCTACATCTGAATGAGTTGTTTGCAGGGAAGCCTTGGAGCATCAGGAACAAAGGGTGCTCAAGGCAGTGATAGAGCCTCTCATTAAGGGGGAGCTCTGATTAAGGGGGAAAAAAGAGTAAGGGGGAGAAAAGTTTGAACCCCTCTATGGTAAGAAACTCTCTCAAAACGAAGGAGATACACGGTAAGACCTTTTGGATTATTGACAAAAAGGGGGAGAGTAAGTATGCTCTATGAATTTTCTGCTTAAATTTTTGCTTAAATTTTTTATCATTCAGAAAATTCGCATAATTTTGTCATCACCAAAAAGGGGGAGATTGTTGAACCACTCTATGGTTATCTGTGATCTTGGTATTTTGGTGATAACAAAATATATGATGCATTTAGATGATAACAAAATATATTGCGGAGATAATAAATATAGGTACTCATAAATATTTTTGCTTCATCTGTGTTGCATCAATCCCTTTAACAGATGATGAGTCTCATTTAATATCATGTTTCATCTGTGTCGCATCAATCTCATAGCAAAATGCTAAGTCTTTCATTGATGCAATATTTGGCGCACTAAAATGATAAAGTCGATGTCTAAACTCATATACATCGATTTCTGTTTTAAGTGCCATAGTAACAAGCGCTATATAACGTTTGATCTGATTTCATATAGTGCTATAATCGATTTGTTAAGAAATCGATCTCACAACGACGCTAAGGTCGTAACGATTTGTTAAGAAATCAATCCCGTAACGATTTGATAAGTGAGTGCAACGATTTGCTCTCACATCGACTTGCTTGCATAACGATTCCATAAGTGAGCGTAACGATTTGCTCTCATAACGATTTGGTTCTCACATCGATTCTATAAGCGCCACAACGATTTGCCTTCCATAACGATTCGCTAAGGTGCATAACGATTTGATAAGTGAGCACAACGATTTGTTCTCACAACGATTTCTTTAAACCGTAACGATTTCTTAAGTGAACGCATCGACTTGTCTTTCACATCGATTTGTTCATAAACGTGCAACGATTTACTTGTAAATGAACAACGATTCTATAAGTCATATTCACATAGATTTCTCTTGAATATTTTGAAAGTGTTTTTTGGCGCTCATTGAAAAGTCAAATATTTTCTGACAGAAAAAGCTGCATGCATAATCTTGTCAGAAAAAAGATATGACCTACTATTTTCAGTGTGTTAGCAGAAGCACAGTACTATGCATCGTTTATCATAAACACTCTTTTATGCTAACATTCTCTTCTATGTTGACAGATCTCAAAGACCACCAGAGTCTGATTAAGACAATGAAGAGAAAGATCAGCAACGACCAGAAGAGCTACAACGGATCTCTTCAACGGATCTATTCTAAGCTGCTCATATAAAAATGGAGCATTGCAAAGACAACAGGAGCTTTCCTGAATATCTTTGAAGGAGTGTACAACTGTGAGAAGCACCTCACGCCACAAACACTCAGAGAAAGAGAGAAGAGCTCGAGCCAAAAATCTACTGAAGCTTTCAAAGCAGAAGTCTTCATCGCCTTCAAGCCTTCTTCTCTTCCTTCTCCCTATGCTCATTGTAATCTGAGGGAGAGTCTGTAACTGTGAGCTAAGTCCATAAGTGTTCATCTTGTATTAGCTCTCAGTCGTGTTCTTTCTTTTCTAAGAAAGACCCTTGTCCAGCTGTAGGACTGTATACAGTGTGTAACCTAGCTAGAGGTTAGTGTCTAGCAGAACCTTGTTGGGGTTTGTACCAACAGGACCTAGCTGGGGGTTTAAGTCTAGCAAACCGCACTGGTTTTTACCAGGAGGTTTACTTCTGAACCTGTAAAAGAAGTAGGTTTGCTTCTGAGCCTAGAAAAGAAGTGGGCTGCCTTCTTGCCCGGGAAAGAGAAGAAGACCAGCTGGGGTGCGGTTGTTGTAGTGTCCTTAAGGGGGACTGTACCCTTGGTTAGTAAAATCCCAAGAGGTTGCTTGGGGACTGGACGTAGGACTTCCATGTGGGAGGGCCGAACCAGGATAAATTCCTTGTGTCCTTTGTGTGATTGTTTATTTGCTTCCGCACTGCTACTCTTTATCACACTAAACTAACCAAACCTTCAAGTGTTAATTTCTGTGTTTAAGTTTTTATTTCAGATTTCAGAAAAACCTATTCACCCCCCCTCTAGGCTAGCTTGCTGCCGTACGTAAGGGCCAACACTCCACCCATGTCGCTTCGGCACCCCACCTTCCTTCATCAGGGGCAGATCCTACACCCCTCCGTCCTCGGGCCATTCATTTTTCGGAACCGAGCTACCTTCCGCCACGAGAGGTCCGGCCTCAATCCTTTCCAACTACATACTATACGGCCGAACCTCGCCCCTCCCTCGCG
>JACBKR010006007.1:0-15198 GCA_014218235.1 Colocasia esculenta | reverse complement strand
TCTTAGTGTTTTTCTGTTAAGTGTTTTTATTGACAGGTTTTATTTTAAAAAGAGTTTTAGCAATCCATTCACCCCCCCATTTGGGCTTGCTATCTGGGCAACAATTTGGACCATCCAAATCATGTTTTTAAATTGCATAAAGCATTGTATGAGTTGAAACAAGCACCTAGAGCATGGTATGAAAGACTTAGTGCATTCCTATTAAATCATGGTTTTATTCGAGGTCAGGTAGATAGCACATTGTTCATTAAGTCAAATAATAAAAATATATTACTTGTGCAAATTTATGTAGATGATATTATATTTGGTTCTACTGATGAATCCTTGTGCAAGTATTTTGAAAAGCTCATGTAGGGAGAATTTGAGATAAGTATAATGGGAGAACTCAACTACTTCCTTGGATTACAAATAAAGCAAGGCAATGAAGGAACCCACATTTGTGAAGCAAAATACACCAAGGAACTTCTAAAGAAATTTGGTTTTGAAAATGCCAAACCATTGTCCACTCCAATGAGCACATCTACCAGGTTAGACAGTGATAAGGAAGGTAAGAAAGTTGATCAGAAACTTTATAGAGGTATGATAGGATCATTGCTTTATTTAACAGCTAGTAGACCAGATATCTTATTTAGTGTATGTATGTGTGCAAGATATCAGTCTGATCCTAAGGAATCTCATATAATATTTGTTAAAAGGATTTTAAGATATTTAGCTAAAACTCATGACCTAGGTCTATGGTATCCTAAATTATGTGAAACTAGTTTAGTTGGTTATTCTGATGCTGACTATGCTGGATGCAAAGTAGATAGAAAAAGCACCAGTGGTGGTTGTCAATTTCTTGCAAGATGCTTGATTTCATGGTCTTCAAAGAAGCAAAATTCAGTAGCACTATCAACAGCTGAAGCTGATACGTAGCTGTTGGGAGCTAATGCACTTAACTCTTATGGATAAAACAACAACTTGAGGATGATGAACAGTCCATCCCCATGTACTTTTAATTAATTACTTGCCTATTTTGGTGATAAACAAAACACTGTCAAAAGGTTCTCTAACCTTGTTTATCTAGCCATAAGCACAGGATTACCCAAAGAAAGTCAAGCATTTGTGGTAAGTCTTACATACATCTTTCTCAGAAGAGCCATAATAATTTCTTCAGAAGTTATAACGACTTGCTCATTATAACGACTCTGTAAGTTATCGTAACGACTTCTTCAGAAGTTATAACGACTTGCTCTTATAACGACTCTGTAAGTTATCGTAACGACTTCTTCAGAAGTTATAACGACTGCTCATTATAACGACTCTGTAAGTTATCGTACGACTTCTTCAGAAGTTATAACGACTTGCTCATTATAACGACTCTGTAAGTTATCGTACGACTTCTTCAGAAGTTATAACGACTTGCTCATTATAACGACTCTGTAAGTTATCGTAACGACTTCTTCAGAAGTTATAACGACTTGCTCATTATAACGACTCTGTAAGTTATCGTAACGACTTCTTCAGAAGTTATAACGACTTGCTCATTATAACGACTCTGTAAGTTATCGTAACGACTTCTTCAGAAGTTATAACGACTTGCTCATTATAACGACTCTGTAAGTTATCATAACGACTTCTTCAGAAGTTATAACGACTTACTCGTCATAACGACTCTGTAAGTTGTCGTAACGATTTCTTTAGAAAGCTACAACGACTTGCCATGTTTCATAACGATTTCTTTTGAGAGCTACAACGACTTGCCATGTTTCATAACGATTTCTTTTGAGAGCTACAACGACTTGCCATGTTCATAACGATTTCTTTTGAGAGCTACAACGACTTGCCATGTTTCATAACGATTTCTTTTAATCTGTTATAGAACGACTTGGTTGTGGTAACGATTTCATAAGTTATCATAACGACTTCTTATCAGTCTACAGCAACTTGATCATAACGGATTCTATCAGATTTTCTCAACGACTGCATAAGTCATGTTTCCATTAATAAACGTTTTTCCTTGATTAATCTACGTTGAATAGTCAAAGTCGCATCTCGTCTGATTGACTGCCATGCATTTAATAAAGACTGAACGTATCTCTGCATGGACACAGAACATATCTTCATACTGGTGTATTCTCTGCATGCATCTTTTAGAGCGATAAAGTATTACTACTATTTTGTGTCTATCTTCTTTGACGTTGATTGACATCTGGAGATAGTATAGCTGTCTACCATTAAAGCTCAACCTTGCAGAACCTTAAGGATGTACTATCCTACAACAACGGACACAGAGAGGAACTACAAGCAAACTCAGAAGATCTTATCTCTTTGCGTGCTCCAAAGAACAAAAGACTGTTGACAGGAAGCTTCCACAAAAACCTTCAGTCTAACGTACCAAAGCTGTGAGACAACGGTCATCTCCTTGTCCTCATTCAAATCGGAGATACAAATACAAGATGAAGCTCGGAAGACAAACTATCGAGAAAATTCAATCATATTGAAGAGCGGCTAGAACTCTGCAGCTTTCAAGTCTTCGAATTTTTCTCTAGAGCCAGAAATTCAGTCTTTTCGATCTTGGCTCTTAGCTCCCTGTGCTGTGAGAAGATAAATTAAGGAAGAGCTAGTTTAGTTCTGAGAGAGTGCACTTGTGTAGATCTCGTCTCTCAGTGCTTGTAGCTTCAGATTGAGTTTTGTAAAAGCTTGATCTAGGGGCTAGTCTTTTTCTCTCAAGAATTTTCCTGTGTTATTCCCTTCGTGTGTGAAGGAAGACCTGGTGGTTTCCAGGGTGGTGTTATTCCTTCGTGTGTGAAGGAAGACCTGGTGGTTTCCAGGGTGGTGTTTTTTCCCTTCGTGCGTGAAGGAAGACCTGGTGTTGCCAGGGTGTTGTGTCCCTTCAGGGGTGAAGGAAGACCAGCTAAGCTGGGTGGTTGTTTTTGTCCATAGGGGGACTGTACCCGAGTTAGTGAAATCCTGAGGGTTGCTCAGGGACTGGACGTAGGACTCCTAAGGAGAGGAGATCCGAACCAGGATAAATCTGTGTGTTGTGTGATTGTCTTCTTTGTGTGATTGTTGTTTACTAACCATTACTAATTCCTTTCAAGAACTCTTTATGTTGTTTGAGTTCAGGTTTTTATCAGATAAATTTTTAAAGACCCATTCACCCCCCCTGGGTTAGCCAACGGGGCAACAGAGGACTATGGGTTGCACATCAAAATCATCCCATTGCTGTGCGACAACACAAGTGCGATAAATCACCAAAAAATCTAGTACAGCACTCCAGGATGAAACATATAGAGGTTAGATATCATTTTATTAGAGATCATGTATCAAATGGTAATATTAATGTTTATTTGTAGATACTCAAAATCAGTTAGCAAATATCTTTACAAAAGCCTTACCTAAAGAGAGATTTACGTCTCTTAGAAGGGAATTAGGCATGTGTAATTGTAACAGATATGTTTGTAAGTAACTAAAATAATTTTCAGAATATTACTTGTCCCTCCCGCTAAAATTTAAGCAAATCCTTATTGCTTGCGTCATAAATTGCTATTGCGTTTTAGATTAATTCTTTATTGTTTGCGTTATCCTCTCCTCTTTTGTCGTATCCGCCTTCATTGCTCTGGCATTTCAAAAAGTGAATTTGTCTTGCCGTTAAATCCGAAATCCATGCCTCATCAATTTCCTCTCTCTCTCTTATCTCTTTCGATTTGCCTACCTGTGAAATCACTTATCGACTCCAGAATCCCCTCTGAGTGGTTCGAAGGATCCCTCTGTTCCCGCTCAAATTTCTTGAGGGTTCTTGTTCCTCTCCTTCCCACGATCCTCTAGAAACCTTCCTTGCTCAATTCCATGGCCGCTTCTGGGAGTTCCGACAGCGTAGGTGGTTACAACGTCGCCTTCCTTACGGCGGAACAACAGGAACATTTGCGGCTGTCAGGATCAAGCTTGTGGAAACAAGGCAATGGATATTGAAGATCTAGAGAAGCATGGAATGCACAGCATAGTGGAAGCCATTAAGAGGATGAAATGGACGGGATGGTTACTATTTCTGAACCAAGTTATCCAGACCTAGCCAAGCTTCTTCCAGTGTTCTACCACGATTGGGAGGGAGTCTAAGCATCGAGGAAGGCTTCCCCGACTCCGATGTGCAGCAAGATTCATCACAGAAGCTGAATCGAGGAGGTTATGAGGGCTTTTTGCACAGGCCGAGGAGAGGCTTCTTCGACCCAAATCTCTGTCTGTAGAATTTTTCAAAGGCAAGTAACCCTTGACCATTGTCCATACATGCGTCTAGTAGGTCCTAGGCACTTTTACGGATTTTATTCGTGTCCTGAAACCCCCTGTTCTTCTTATTTTGTGAGATCTGTCTGCATTTCTACAGACAGGAACTTAACGGCATCATCTGTTGCTGTTAAGATCTAAAGTTGGCGGCATCCTTGGCGCCGTCTACCTATTTAGCGGCCACCAGTGTGCCGCTGAGTTCATCATGCAGTGACAGTGTGCATGTTTGCCCTATAAAATCTATTTTCTGGATTTTTCCGAACATGAGGATATATGGTAAAAAATACTATATTGTTAAATATTGTTGATAGATCATATCTTGTGATTATGGTAAACTTTCATCCATTGTGTAAATTATTGAATTTCTGAAATGAAATGATAGGCATGCATTAATCCTATAAATTACTGTTTACATACTTTTATGTTGAATGAGGCTTCATGAAATTTTTGTGAGTAATATGCATGTATTAGGTTATGTTATAAAAATTGGACAAATTTCTGGTTTCTGTGTAAGTTATTAAATATCTGAAATTGAATTGAGAGTTGTATATGACCATGTTTAAATTAATATAAATATGTCGGTTGTGAGATTGAGTCTAAAATTTTTTATAGAACTAAATGATGACTGTTTTCAGGCATTTGAACTATTAAGACTAACTGTGTACATGTAAACCTTGTTAGATGAAATTTTGATAGAAATTGCATGATAATGTTCCAATTATTAAATAGTGTATAACTCTGAAAAATCTGAAATTTGAGCATATGATGAAATGTCTGTCTTTAACTTGTCATAAAATTTTATACTGTTTGGGTGACAGTAGTACGTTTTGATTTGTAGATGGGAAATGACCATGTTAAAGCATATCGAATGAAATGGTGAATAATCCTATGATTACAACATGCGTAGGATCATGATGTGAACTAACTAATTATTAAGAACAGTAGTACCATGCTAGGTAAAACTGAACCATATGCACATATGTGAAATTGGATATATTGTGTTAAACGGTGTACAAACAATGTATGATAATAAGATTTATGTAAAAAAAAAAAAAACTTGTGCCATAGGTGACACAGCTACCTTAGAGGGCTGTGGAACTTACCGTAGTAAAGTCCCTACGGAAAGCTTCATGTGTGTGAAATCCTATGGCAATTAGGATGAAATCCTGGAGGTGGACAAGTACCACTGGTTAGGGTGGAGAGTGCTTCTCCCAGTTCTGTGCAGTAACCAAGATCTATCACTATCTTGCTAGGTGATAGGTATGTGTATGTGATGTGTGTCCTTTTAGAGGTGGTTTGGACTATGTATCACGACATTAAATGTGAAAATGTGAATATGTATAAGCAAATTGTGAAATTATGTAAAGTGTAAGTGAATATGTGAATGTGCAAAGTCAATGTGATAACATGTGAATTTTTGAAACATTATATGAATGTGTTAAATCCATGTCAAAACAGAAAACTAATCATGTTTATAATTGTGTTAAGTGTGTGAAATGTACATAGAATCCATGCTAGGAGTTTTGTTTCCATCATGTGTAATTCCATGTTTAAGTTGCATACATATTATATCATGAATGGAATGAGTTTTAATTTGATTTAGCATGTTAAAGAAATGTGTAAAGAGCATGTGATAGGTTTTATTTTAGTGGTGACATAAAGCATGTATCATGTACCATGGTGTTGTAGAAGTTTCATGCATAGGATTTAAGAATTGTTCAAACCATGCTACATGTCTTGATTGTTTCTAATCGAAAGGAAAATGTGCATATGGTGTGTGTATGTATAATGTGCATGGATTACTTGCTGAGTCTTTTAGACTCACTCTTGCTTCGGCGTACAGGTGCAGGTGTCTCCACTTCTTCGGAGGAGATAGCCAAGAGTGACTCGGAGCTAGAGTAGGAGATCATTGTGGAGATATAGCATTGTATTTTCCTTTCATAAGTATGTAGTCAATAATTATGTAATTCAAATGTGGACAATGTAATTTGATTAGATGTTCAATTATGCGGATTTGTTTATTTCTTGTACTATATGGACTGTGGATAGAATGTGGATGATGGAATAAAAGTTTACGTTGAGTTCTTTTAAATTCTGATGTTCTATGACTATATTTGTGTACTTCTCAACTTAATGTATGTGTTGGGTCAATGTCCCACTGTAGCGACGCTCTCTTTATCGACGTGGGTTGGTGTAACCGTACCGATATAAGGAGGGTCGTTATAGAGATTGGTATCAGAGAAACAGGTTGAGATTGTACATAAATATAATTATGCCATCATCTTCATTATATGCTAAGTCTTTATAGATTGTCCACATAGTTAAGAAAATAGTTAGGATTAGATAGTGTAGTTCCTAACTGTGATTAATCTGTTTTACAGGCTATGGCTTCTCATGGTAGGCGAGGTGCTCATGCCAGAGAGGATGAGCCTAGGCATGAGGAGAGGGATGAGCAGCAGGCCCCAGCCCCAGGGACCTACTGTGCTTCCTCCACCGCCACCAGTGGACTATGGAGTGTCATGCAGGGCCTGGTACAGGCCATGCAGATGCAGGCCCATACTCAGGCTGCACTCTAGCTTAGCTGGAGGCTCAGGTTAGAATAATAATAGAGTATTAGTCTGTTTTTGTTATGTTGCTATATTGCATATGTGTTGATTATACTATTTGTTGTAGCAGGCTTAAGCGCCAGTTCCCTAGGCACATGACCATGGTGGACCTTCCATCATGGAAAGGTTCAAGAGGATGGCTCCATCCTCTTTTAAGGGGGAGAGTGATCTGTTGCTTGCGGAGAGCTGGATGAGGGAGATCGAAAAGATCTTCCGGGTAATTAGATGTGCTGAGGATGACAAGGTTAGCCTGGCCACCTATATGCTATAGGTATATGATTGTTGTTTAAGCATTTAATTAAATTAAGGTTAGATTGTTTAGATAAGTGCTTATGGAGAATGATTTGATGCAGGAGAGAGCCGACGTGTGGTGGTTCTCGTTACTACGTACCCGGTTCGAGTTCGGTGCTGTAGAGGTGGCTTGGGATGAGTTTGTGAGGCTCTTTCGGGCCAAGTTCGTCCCCGAGCATATCCAGGACAAGATGGAGCAGGAGTTCCTCACTTTGACTCAGAGCTCATGACCGTACTGAGTACGAGGCCAGGTTTGCCGAACTATCGAAGTATGCACCTCATACTGTGGCTGATGAGCGCAGGAAGGCCAGAAGTTCATGATGGGCTTGAAGCCATCGCTGAGGACGAGGTTGGTGGCGTTGACCATCGCACCCTTGAGGAGGCTCTCAGCGCGGCATGTTGGCAGGAAGGAGAGATGGAGTAATACCTTGAGGAGAAGAAGGCTTCGCAGAAGAGGCCTGTAGCTCCTTTCCAACGGCAGGATGGGAAGAAGGTGGCGTACCAGTCCCCGCAGTGCCCAGTGGCAGCCAGTAGTCATCATGTACCTTCTCAGCATTCCCCTAGTGGCAAGAAGGAGTGTCCTCATTGCAGAAGGTCACATGGTGGTACAGAGTGTTTGAAGATGGTGGGAAAGTGCCTCAAGTGCGGGAGCAGTGAGCATAAGATCAAGGACTACCCTAGACTTCAGCAGGGAGTCCAGCGACCAGCTCCAGCAGCAGTAGCGGCAGCAGCACCAGCTACAGGACGACCAAGAAGGCCTCGAGCCCAAGCTCGAGTGTTTGCGCTAGCATGTGAGGATGCCGAGTAGGCGGAGCATGTTACCGAAGGTACGGTTCTTTTCATGGTTGTGCACGCTCGGGTTTTGTTTGATATGGGTGCCACTCATCGTTCATTTCCGAGTGGTTTGCTAGGCAGTTAGCTGTAAAGTCAGGATTAGATTCTGAGGAATTAGAGGTCCCTTTGTCTGTGCACACACCTACGGGACAATATCGACTAGGAAGTGCATTCTGTCATTATCTGTGTGCATTGAGGATAGAGTCCTAGATGGGTGTTTCTTCTTGCTAAAGATGAAGGACTATGATGCAATTCTTGGTCTGGATTGGCTTGAGGAGCACTATGCATTAGTGGATTGTCGTGGGAAGAAGATTGTTTTCCGTATTCCTAGTGAGGATGAGTTTTCACATCCATTGCTAAGGAACCTTGGGGAAAGTTTGTTATCTCCGCCATGAAGGCGATGAGGATGGTAGGCAAGGGTTGTGACGCTTTTCTTGCCAGCGTGGTATTAGTACCAAAGGCTGATGAGTCACCGACTCTTGAGAGGATAGATGTAGTGCGGGAGTTTCCAGACGAATTTTCCGATGATTTGTCTGGATTGCCACCAGTTAGAGAGATAGAGTTTACCCTAGAGTTGCTCCAGGTACCTCTCCTATCTCAAAGGTTCCATATTGGATAGTACCTGCGGAATTTGCAGAGCTAAGGAAGCAGTTGCAAGAGTTTCTAGATAAGGGATTTATCACCCTAGTGTTTCTCCTTGGGGCGCACCTGTCTTATTCATAAAGAAGAAAGACAGTTCACTCAGGTTGTGCATTGATTATAGAAAGCTCAACCAGGTGACTGTAAAGAACAGGTATCCCTTACCTGTATTGATGACTTGTTGACCAGCTAAAGAATGCATCGATCTTTTCCAAGATGATCTGCGGTCTGGCTATCATCAGTGAGGATTAGGAGTGAGGATGTGTAACGTAGCGCATTTTTCAGATCTTCACGGATTGTTGATTAGTGGTAGTTCGGATCTGTGTTTACTGGTTTTGGTATGGTGCTCATGACCAATATGGGGTCATTGGGCCTTGGTTGTGGTTTCCGCGCACTGTGTGAGCTTAGTGGGCCGGCAGGTTAGGCCCGTGGTGCCCGTTGGTTCATTGAATGTGAACGCGACGGGGGTGTAGGTCGCATTCTGAACGCGACAGCAGTAGGGGTCGCGTTCCGGTTGCCGCTGCTGGGGTCGACGTCTGCATGTGCGCAGCGTGTCACGCATGGAGTGGAGTTTGCTGACGTCGGGAATGGGAAGGGACGCCCTAATCGGTCGCGACAAGGTCGCGACGGGGAGGTACGTCGCAATCCCAACTGCTGTGCAGTTTTTTAAGCAGGCTTGCCAAATAGAGCTTTCACAAGCTCTGCTCGACCAGGGAAGAAGCTGCTACGGGCGATTCGGCGTTCCGGCGTGGTGTTCGACGTGCTCTCGATGCGAGGACATCAAACATGCTTGTGTGTGGTTTGTGTGTTCTTCGTGAAGGTAGAGAGATTCCACCATGTTTGATTGTGTGGATTTCATGTTAGCTTGTTTACCACTTTAAAAACAGTAGATATCATGCCTAGGAGGTGAAATGAGCATGAAAACTGGGTTGAAATGGGATTTAGGGTGCTTTGCATGGAAAATCCGGAGGCGGTTCCCAGATTAGGGTTTTCGCCTGAGAAGGTGACGGACCCTGCTGTCGCGACCAGATTGCGACAGGCCGACCCATCGCGACAGGGTTTCTTATCGTGACATATCGTGACGTCGCGATCAGAAGGCGGTCATGGCCTCTGTCGCGATCACAGCCGAGGGTTTTGCTTTGCATGCTTTTCGTGTTATGGTTATCCAATTATCGATGTTTAACGTGCATGGTTTTGGTAAGAGGTGCATTGGCACCTGTAAAGCTCTATGAGCATGTTGCCCACGTGGTTGGTGGGTGGATTATGTATGGTTTACGTAGTTGGTGTGGTGTTTACGTAATATGAATATGTGCATGGCACATAGTAATAATGGCTAGGCAATGATGGTTCAAGTGTGAACCTAGCCTCAATCTTATAGCATCCTTTATGGACTAATAGATATGGTTTAATTAATGTAATGCAAGTAAGGTTAAGAGTTAATGTATAGTTAGTGTATATGGAATGTATGTAGCAAGGAGGTCATGTGATGACCAATGATAGGCTAGTTTGTAAATGGTTATCTTGGTTTACATGTGTATTGGTGTGAGGTAGTTTGTAGAACACAGGGTGACCGAGGTTAAGCTATTCTTGACTTTGTACTCTGGTTTGTAATAAAGAATATATAAGTATATATCGTGGTTTGTGCATTGCTGAGTTTGGTGGTCTGGCGCCTATTCCGGAATGCCTCTTCAGTTGGGTGCCCCAGGTTTTGTGTGAGCCATGCACCTATGTGTGCTCGAGGCTTGTCTGGTACAGTGGTACCGTCGAGGTTTTGTCGTCTTCCTGGACACCCTCACTCTCGGGGAGAGTTGTCGTCCAGCTGAGGGAAGGACGACAGTGGTATAATGACTTGTGACAGTTTGTGTTTAGTCACTTGTAGCGCGCTCGTAGCTGGGGGTTACGGACACAGTAGACGTACTGGGCCCTGGCTAGTCCTGTTACCAGTGCCTCACTTTAGAGAGCTCAGGCTAGAGTCTCTAAAGGTGCCGGCATGGGCCTGCAGGATGTGTGACCTGTAGGTTGTGGTGGTTTGGTTGGTCTCCACAGTTCTTTGACTTTACTTGTGTTGTGGAGCTGCAGTTGGACCTTACGTCTGTGACTGCGAGAGACTGAGAGGTAGTTCTTGTGTTGTGTTGTCCAGGTGGATACTGGCGTCATGAACTAGTAGTCTGTTCCCGTGTGGTGGCGTCGTGCTTTCCGGCTCATACTTTGCTATCAATTGTAGCGTGTGTCAGTTGTGGTTTTACACGTCGAGGTGTGCCATGGTGTTGGCACGGTTGTCGTTGTGGTTGGTGAGCGGAGACTCACTAGTTGTGGTTTGACTGGTTATGTATGATGTGCCAGGTGGTGGCACAATTCTGTTTGTGTTTCAGTGGTGGTACCTCGTGGTGGTAGGTACCTGTACCTTTTGTGGGTACTAGTTTCTCGTAGTATGCTGAGTACTTTCCTTTTTAGATGGTGAAGTGAAGGTCATGCGGTGAGACCTTCCACTTGTTGTGTTTTACCCTTCCTTGGGTAAGTTTTCGAATATGATTTAGTGTGCGATGGATTGGCATCGTGGTAGCCAGTCCTGTTTCTTAAGTGTGACATTCGATACATCGTGATTTAAGGGTATAAAGGATTAGCCCTTGGTTAGCAATCCTGTTACCCATATGTCTAGAGGCTTGCCAGTGAAGTTAGTAGCTTAGGCAATGCTTTGCCTGTGTGGCTTACAGCTTAGGCGACCAGCTGTTGAGGTGGTGTGCCTGTGAGGCTTGTGGCCTAAGCTTTCCAGTTAGTGGGCAGACTAGTAGCGTGGTGCTAGTTCTGTCGTTGTCTCATCTTATTTCCGGAATTGGTGTGAATTTATATATTTATGCTTTGTTGTGAGCATGAAATGGTTTCGCTTCCGGTGTTGCTAGTGAGACCCGTTGGGGTTGAGGTTCTCCTGCGTTGTGTGTGGTTTTGGGTGGTTCCCTACTGAGCCAGTGACTTGTTGAGGCTAACTCCTTTACAGTTCTTTTCAGGGTTTACCGTTGGTGTCACTTGAGGAGGTGTTGTGACAGACTTGTACCACCAGCAGTAGTGTTAGTAGAGTTGTGCGAGCTTGTTGCTCCCTCGGGGTATGCCCCAAGTAGTTGTACTCTTCTTAATTTGGATATCTATTAATGTAATGGGACAATTGTGAATTGTATATGCAGATATGAGCACATATCCTTTCTTGTGTCTCTTACTGTTGTGGTTTGTCTTTTTATTCTTCCTGGACATGTGTTTGAGATATCCTTGCGAGACTTTGGTCTGTTCGCGGGAGACGGATCTGGATATGGACCCTTATTAGGTATAAATATCCAGGGCCGTTACAGGATGTGTCCAAGACGGCCTTTAGAACCCGTTATAGACATTATGAGTTTTTTGTTCTTTCGTTTAGTCTAACCAACGCCCCTGCAGCGTTCATGGATCTCATGAACAGGGTGTTTAGGCCTTATTTAGATAGCTTTGTTGTAATTTTTATTGATGATGTGTTGGTCTATTCTCCGGATGAGGCCACACACCGTCAGCATTTAAGGGTAGTATTGGAAGTTCTTCGAGAGCACAAGCTGTATGCAAAATTCAGCAAGTGCGAATTTTGGTTGTGCGAGGTTCATTTCCTCGGGCATGTTATCTCCGGTGCTGGTGTAGCAGTTGATCCAGCAAAGGTCCAAGCTGTATTAGATTGGGAGATTCCTAGGACCCCATCAGAGATTTGGAGTTTCCTTGGTTTGGCGGGTTATTATCGGCGATTTATTGAGGGATTCTTATCCATCGCGCCCCATTAACTAAGCTAACTAGGAAGGGTGAGAAGTTTGTGTGGTCTGAGGAGTGTGAGAGTAGCTTTTAGTTATTGAAGGCTAGGCTTACTTCTGCACCAGTATTGGTTTTACCTAGTGGTGATGAGGGTTTTGCCATCTATACGGATGCATCTCGGATTGGCCTTGGTTGTGTATTAATGCAGCAAGGAAGGGTAGTAGCGTATGCTTCTCGCCAACTGAAGGAGGCATGAGCGTAACTATCCGACTCATGATTTGGAGCTTGCGACAGTGGTTCATGCACTAAAGATCTGGAGCACTATCTTTATGGTGTCAAGTTTGAGGTGTTCACTGACCACAAGAGCATGAGGTATCTTTTCTCCCAAAAGGAATTAAACCTAAGGCAGAGAAGATGGATTGAGTTCCTGAAGGACTATGACTTTGACCTTCAGTATCATCTTGGAAGGGCGAATTTCGTAGCCGATGCCCTTAGTAGGAAGAGGTCGTCACTCCGACAGGATTGGAAGATGTTGGAGGATGCAACATGTGCGATGACTGAGTTAGAACCATCTTTATATCAGGCTTTTGTAGCTCAGTTGTCCATTAGGTCTTCGGTCTTGGATGAGGTGATCGAGTAACAGAAGGCCGACCCTAGACTCTAAGAGTCGGTGGGCAAGGCAGGCATTGTTTGAGATGAGGATGGTGTGATTAGGTTCCATCACCATGTATGTGTTCCGACATTGTGGATGTCCGTGAGCATGTTTTAGCAGAGGCTCATAGGTCGAGATTCTCTATTCATCGGGTAACACTAAGATGTACCAGGATTTGAAGAGATCTTTTGGTGGTCTGGCATGAAGAAGGATGTGGCAGCGTATGTGTCTAGGTGTTTGGTATGCCAGCAAGTGAAGGCCGAGAGGCAGCGACCATCTGGTCTTATGCAGAAGATGGAAATCCCAATATGGAAGTGGGAAGCTGTCACTATGGATTTTGTAACGGGTTTGCCCAAATCAAGGCGGGGCAATGACTCAATATGGGTAGTAATAGATAGATTCTCAAAGACTGTGCATTTCTTGCCTATGAAGAAGAAGCAGTCGGTCGAGAGCTTAGCTAGATTGTATGTCAGTAGCATTATTAATTGCATGGTGTGCCGAAGTCGATCATTTCGGATCAAGATCCGAGATTTACTTCGAGGTTGTGGAAGGGTCTTCAGGATGCTTTAGGTTCTAAACTAAAGCTTAGTTCAGCGTTCCCTCCCAGATAGATGGATAGTCCGAGAGGACTATCCAGACGCTCGAGGATATGTTGAGAGCATGTGTGCTGGATTGGAAGGATGATTGGGAGCGTCATTTATATCTTGTGGAGTTTACATACAACAACAGTTTTCATGCGAGTATTGGTATGGCTCCATTTGAGGGTTGTATGGTAGGCCTTGTAGATCTCCCTTATGTTGGGAGGAGACTGGCGATAGGAAGTTGATCGGTCCGGAGTTGGTTCAGGAGACTTCGGATACTGATTAGGAAGAGGCTTGTTGTGGCACAGGATAGGTAGAAAAGTTATGCCGACAACAGGAGGAAGGATTTGGAGTTCGAGGTAGATGAGCATGTCTTTTTGAAGATATCGCCTACTCGAGGTGTAGTTAGATTTGGCAGGCATAGTAAGCTAAGTCCTAGATTCATTGGCCTGTATGAGATTCTCAGACGATTGGGCAACGTGCCTATGAGCTAGCTTTACCTCCGGCTTTGGCTAGTGTTCATCATGTTTTCCACGTATCTATGCTCAGGAGGTATGTTCGAGATCCATCTCAGGTGATTAGTCACGAGCCAGTGGAGATCCATCCAGATCTATCTTATGTGGAGCAACCGGTAGCTATTCTTGACCGGAAGGTTCAGCATCTCCGAAACAAGAGCATTGCGTCAGTGAAAGTATTATGGCAAAATCTCAAGAGAGGAGGCTACTTGGAGCTTGAGGATGTAATGAAGAAGAAGTATCCTCAGTTATTTGAGTAGTGTCGTCTAACTTCGAGGACGGAGTTTTTTAAGGGGGAGAGGGTGTAAGGCCCTCGAATTTTGCCCTCTTATATAGGTGTTTGATTGTGTGAGGATTTGAATGCGTTGGTGTATATATATATATATATATATATATATATATATATATATTTATGTTTATGTTGTGTATGTTATTTATTTACATTGTATAAATAATATTTTAAAGTATACATTGTAATTTACGTGTTTTTGCATTGTGTAAATATAGATTTATGCATTTTAAGTTCTGGCCAAAATGTCATTTGGCGTCAACATGAGTTGACGTTGAGTTGAGGTCAACGGCCATATCGATGGACGCCAACCTCATATAGGCGGCCATTGATGGTGACATCTAAAACCCAGATCTTGTTGCACTTCAGATCCAGAAACGCCCGCAATTTTATCAGCCCTTGTTTAGGAAACTGTCCCCAACGGTCATCCCTCTCAGCCTACGCATACCCAAGACCCCAAGGTTCTATAAAACCACCCTTTTACGATCGGATCAACCCTTTTTGAAGGATCGAAGTAAATGTGTGGAAAAGATCTAGAAGGGGGGGGATGATGAATAGATCTTTGCCACTTTTGCGGAAGCTTAAGCAATTTGAAAACTATTTAGAATCAGAGGCAATGTTATCAGTGAAAAAACAGATCTGATTAGATTTGAGGGAGTTGAAAAATTTAGATGTGAAGAAAGTTGATTGAGTGAATTAAAACGGATCCTATGCAAGCATCTAGCGAATGAATCAATCAAACCACAGAAGACAAATGCACAAGGAT
>JACBKR010006006.1:0-15102 GCA_014218235.1 Colocasia esculenta | reverse complement strand
CGCCCCTCTGGGCTAGCTAGCTGGGCAACAAGTGCTATCAGAGCGAGTCTCTTCGACAAAGAAGAAGATCCAATGATCTGAAGAGTAAAGATCCATGGCAGCCCAAGGAAACATAGAAGGCCAGTCCGTAAACCGACCCCCTCTCTTTGACGGTGAAGATTACACATATTGGAAGACCATGATGGAATATTTCCTGCAAGGTTTCAATTTTCAAATCTGGTTAATCGTAGAAGAAGGTGATTACGTTATCCTAAATACAAAGGATAAATGGATAGACGACGACAAAAAGAAGATCTCTCTCAACTATAAAGCCAAAAGCATACTGTGTTGTGCTCTCAATAAAAAGGAGTTCAACCGTGTATCTGCCTGCAAATCCGCAATGGAGATGTGGGAGAAACTAAGAATCACCTATGAAGGCACGGACAAAGTTAAAGAAACCAGAATAGACATTCTGGTAACTCAATATGAGAAGTTCCAAATGCAGTCAAGCGAATCAATAACCCAGATGTTCAGCAGATTCACAGATATAACAAATGGGTTAGCTGGTCTTGGGAAGAAGTATGAGAAAGGAGACATGGTCAGGAAAATTCTCAGATCTCTTCCATCCTCTTGGACCCCTAAGGTAACAACAATAGAGGAAGCAAACGATCTGAAACTAATGTCTTTGGAAAAGCTCATTGGGTCCCTTATGGCCCATGAGATCAACATGGAAATGTTAGGATAGTCCTCAAGTAGAAAGAAGCACACCAACGCTCTCAAAGCGGTAGAAGGCAGCTCTAAGGAACAATCTGAAGATGAAGCCAGCGGTGAAGATAGTGAAGACGAAGAAGCTATGATGTCTAGAAGACTTCAGAGAATTCTGGCCAAAAAGAAAAGGTTTCAGTTTGGTAGAAAATACGTCAAGAACAAGGAGTTTAAGATGCCAGAAGGAAAAGTCTTTAAGAAAGCTGAGCCCATCTGCTACGAGTGTAAGAAACCAGGACACCTCAAGGCAGAGTATCCCAAGATAAAGAAATCCGAGTTCAGGAAGAAGGACAGTTCAAGAAAATATAAGAAGAAAGCCATGGCAGCTACTTGGGACAACAACAGTGACTCAGACAGCGAGTCATACTCAAGCAGTGAAGAAGAAGAAGCCAATCTAGCTCTCATGGCCATCATAGATGAAAAGGTAACTTCTGATTCATCCTTTGATTCATGCAATGATTCAGATTCTGATAATCTAGAAGAAGCATTCAACGAACTTTATAATAAATATAAGGAAGTTTCTAAACTACTAAAAGCTAGTAAGAAAAATGTTGCTTGCTTAGAAAATACTAACTCAGATTTCAAATCAGAAAATGAACAATTACAGAAGCAAGTTAATGAACTTAAAAGAAGAAATGAGTTGCTGTGTGAAGATTTAGAAGGCAAGAATAAACAAATAGTTAAGCTAGAAAAACAAGAGAGTTCAGACGAACTAAAAACAGAAATTAAAAGATTAACTGAAGAAAATGAAAAACTATCCAGCACATTTGAAAAGTTTACTAATGGTAAAACAAACTTAATATTGAAAGGTGCTAGACGGTCAGGTAAAAAGAAGCATGGGATAGGTTATACACCCCCAGATAATGAAGACATAATAGTATACCCTAAAATATATCCAACTCCAAAGTTTGTATCTGAACAAGACACATAGTATAAAGTAAACATTAAATATTTTGAAAAAGTAACTAAAACTACATGCTGCAGTCACTGTAACAAACTAGGTCATAGTAAGAAAACTTGTCCAACTAGAAATAAAAAATGGATAATAAAAGGAGAAAATACTGTTAGTAACCAACCAGGACCCAAAAGAACTTGGGTACCTAAAGCTTGATGTTTTTATTTCAGGAGAACCTTCGAGCATCCAAATGGTATTTAGACAGTGGGTGCTCAAGGCATATGTCAGGGAATAAAAAGTTGTTCTCTCACCTCAAAGCTGAAGAAGGAACAGTCACCTATGGAGACAATGGAAAAGGGACTGTCATTGGTAGTGGCTCAGTAAATAGCAAAGGAAAAAAATAATTGATGATGTGCTATAAGTTAAAGGATTAAAGCACAACCTTATCAGTATCAGCCAGTTGTGTGACAAAGGACATCAAATCAGATTCCAAGAATCCAAGTGTAGTATCATGAAGGATGGAGTAGTCATCTTTGAAGCAAACAGAGAAAAGAACTTGTACGTGCTATATCTTGAAGAACTAAAGGAGCAAGATATATGTTTAACTGCTTGCAAAGAACAGTCTACTGAGCTGTGGCACAGAAGATTAGGCCACTACAGTTTGGATGGCATAAGGAAGCTATTCAAGAAAGGCTTGGTGGAAGGTCTGCCAAAAGTCAGCACCAGAATGGATGGAGTTTGCAGACCATGTGCTAAAGGAAAACATGCTAAAAGCTCTTTCAAGTCAAAGATTGTGGTAACTACCTCTAAACCCTTAGAGCTCCTTTATATGGACCTATTTGGGCCAATGTGGACCACAAGTCTTGGAGGAAAGAATTTTTGATTTGTCATAGTAGATGATTATTCCAGATACACATGGGTCTCATTCTTGGAGCATAAGGATGATACCTTTGATAACTTTGTGAGCTTCAGCAGAAAGGTACAGAAAGATAAGAGATATTGCATTGTTGGAATTCGATCAAATCATGGAGGAGAGTTCCAGAATGAGAAGTTTGTAAGATTCTGTGATGATCAAGGGATAGAGCACAACTTCTCAGCACCTAGGACACCACAACAAAATTGAGTTGCTGAAAGAAAAAATAGAACTCTTTTGGACATGGCAAGAACCATGCTGTCAGAATATGATTTACCAAGGCATTTCTGGGCTGAAGCAGTGAACACAACAACCTACATCATAAATAGAGTAATGATCCGGCCCATACTGAAGAAAACAACTGTAGCAACCTGAATTTTTACGAAAAATAAAATAAAAAAATTTAAATAAAGAATTTAAAACCTAGCTAAATGGATATTTAAATAGAGCATTAAATAAAACCCATTAAATGGAAAAGAGTAATGGGCTTTGCTTAATGGATCTTCTAGAATTTATTAGGTCAAAAATATGAATTTACGAAGGGAGAATAATAGGAAAATACCCTAAATTCGTAACTCAATTATTACCTAACTAGAAAAGGGGTATTTAATGTATTAAATAGGAAGTTAGAGTTGGAATTGGATTCCTAAACCTACCCCATATGGGTTAGCACGAATTTGGATCTTTTCCAAGTCTAAATAGAGTTTGGAAAGCAAGGAAGGAAGGAGGAAGTAAGGAAATTTCATATTTAAGAGGAATTAGAGTAATAGTAGGAATAGAAATACATACTTGCATAAATACACCTCTTAAACTCTCTTGGGCAACCCTAGCTCGTTGCCAAGAGTTGCTGGACATGGAGAAGAGGCTAAGGAGGAGAGGATTTCGTGGAGAGAAGAAGAACTTGAAGCTTCTTCCCTTGTTCTTCAAGTTCTAGCCCTAGAAGACAAATCGAGTCAAAGGTAGGCATTCTCACAAGCATAAATCATGAAACCTTTTCTGTAGGTTCTTCCTACCCTCTTGAACGAAACCCCCAAGTTTCATATTTTTCCATCCATCCTATCTTTTGTTCTTAATTTTTGAAGAACTGCAAAATTGATAACCCCGAGGTGTCATGTTTAATTCAAATCTCTATGTATACTTGATCCCATACTATGAAAGTTTTACTGTAGATACTTCATGTTGTTAGGGATCATTTGCCCCTAAAAAGCCTAAATTTCATTAAGCATGTTGCTCGAATTAAATCAGTCTTGCTCTCTATGTCATGTTCTATGTTACTCGTTGTTGTTCATGCTCAAACCATGCTCTTTCTCATATTCCAATTTACTGGAAGTACCCTTACATGTCTAGTTTAATTTGCAACTGGTTTCATGATTTTTCGTTGACTATATAATTAGTTATGATTTTCTAAACGACCCTGTATCAAAATTTAAATCCCTGGTCCGCAATCCACTGTCTGGTCTGACTCCTGTCAAAACCTTGCCTAATAATGGAGAAAATTTGAACAATTTTAAATACATCTTCACGACTTATTTCTATCTATGATTTCTCTTGCACTTACACACACATGAACCATCCATATATGGATGAAATCTTGCAGAAAATATCTCATAATGTATCTGGTAATTTATTTCAATAAAGTATATTAATTGCCCTATTTTAAAGGACTTGTATTCGTTTCTTGCGTTGTTTATATACCGATATCGACGCTCCACTGTTCTAGAATTCCTCTAGAACGTCGAGCACATGTTTTATATACACACTTTACTTGGCTTGTGGTGAACTCTCCTCGGATATTCCTTTCGCCGGACTAGTGAACTCTTGCATAAGGCCTCCGTAAGTCTCCTCTGATCATGGATTCCCACATGGTCGACGAGCCGGTTGTACCCTAATACCTATGATACCCTTTATGGATCTATATGATCCACACGGCTATTAGAGATTCACTCTCGTCTTAAATCACGCCGGACCTCTGGACCTGTGCATAACAAGGCCAGTGGTAGGGTCGTGAGTTCCACCTGACTGCCAACACCAAGTGAACGTGTTGTGCAACTGTTACTATCGCCTGATTACTCGACGTATTATGTGTAATGTCCACTAGCTCTCATCTATAATCTACTCTCGCTCACCTATTCACGTTCACTCTACTAGCTCATCTATTCATCTTGTGCTCTTATCTATTTCTTGGTACTCTATACTGGCCATTGACTGATTGTCTAAAGATAAACAATATAACCAATGCCTGGCAATATATAAAGGGCCCGATCTGGTCCTGGGATGTGTGCCCGAAAGTGCTAGTGCCCATGGGAGTTAAATGATCAGAGTGTTTGGCATTACACTCAAGTGCTATCTATTCGCGACTATCTATATGACAATCAAAACACAAATGTGCTATACTGTCTCGATGTCTAGAATGACAAACAAGTGCTATACTCGTCGTGCTATTACTATACTTGTGCTAGTTGTGTTATGGCCATCCTGCTATTTGTGCTATATTCGATACTTGTGCTATTTTGGAAACTATACTCGATCTCGTGCTATTATGCTATCTTGTTACCTGTTGTGCTATCTCTTACTATATTTTGACTCTCTTGTACCTGCTATCTCTAGACACTCTGCCATTAAATGCGTTAATTATTTAAAAAGCCTGCTTGAGCCTGAGATTTAAGTCCTACTGGGCGTTATCGCTCACCCTATGTTATTTGATGTTGTGTTCTTAGGAGAGACCGAGGATGACACGTACACTCATGAGGAAGGGAATGACCAAGAGTGAAGCCAGGAGTACCCTTGAGTCATTATGTTATCTTAGAGTTGTAGTTAGTTATTTCCTTCTGTTGCAATGTAATTGGGCCTTTTAGAATGGCTCTGATATTAGTGGTTGTAACTAGACATTTGGAAAATTATTAATGAGAAAGATTTGCTTTAGTTTTATTCAGTGTGCAATGGTTTGATGTCTAGTATACGCTCTATACCTTTTCTTGCAACTGCCTTCGCGCTCCGATATTCCGCGTTGGGGCGTGACAGTTTTGTGGTATCAGAGCCTAGGTTTTCTATGTATAGGGTGATCTAGGTTGACCAGCCTCGACTAAGAGTCAGTAATCCTACCTATGAGAGATGTGGGTAGAACCATGGGTAATCAGCTAAAATAAACTCACACACGCACAAATTAAACCTTTAATCAGCGTTATAACCTTTAAATATTTTGTAGGAACTAAATAGCTACAATGAATGCGGAATGTGCCCAGATGAGAGGCATGCAACAATCCCTCCAGGAACTGACTCGTGCCATACTACAAGCCACCCAGCAAGGCGGTGGTAACCGTGGAGGAAACCAACCAGGTGCGGGCGAGCTACATCGCAATTTCAGGGGTCTGAACCCGCCTAAGTTCAGTGGGTCTACGGATCCAGATGAAGCGGAGCACTGGCTAAAGGAAACGGAAAGGATCTTCCGTGTAATGCAATGTGCGGACGGAGACAAACTTCTGTTAGCGACATTCCAACTGGAGAGGATGCCTGTGCATGGTGGGAGTCTGTAGAAGCCACGAGGGATAACGGCCAATTTACTTGGACCGAATTTAAGGAAGCTTATAATGCTAAGTACTTCTCTGAACGAGTACAGGAAAAGAAAGCTGCTGAATTCGCTGCTCTTAAACAGCGAAGCCTGACAGTGGCGGAATATGAAGCCCAATTTTCTAGACTGGCAAAGTATGCTGCACATCTGATCAACACTGAGAGAATGAAGGCTAAGCTTTCTAAATGGCCTAAAGCCTCAATACATTACTCAACTGGCGCCACTCGAAATACAAACTTATGCCGAGATGGTTAGGAAGGCCCAGCTACTAGAAGATGCTACGGACTTCACCGACCGTATCAAAGGGAAGTTCGTCAAGAAAGAAATGACATCGGACCAGCATCTGCCAAGCCGACCATCGGCAAAAAGCGTCCCTTCAACATCACGGAGGGATCTAGCCAAGAACGGAAACCCAAGGTTTTCGTACCCAACACTCCAACAAAGAGCCACTGCAAACACTATGACAAGCCTGGTCACACCGCTGATGAGTGCTGGAGAAAAGCCGGAGCGTGTCTGCGCTGCGGAAGTCATGAGCATCGCATACCCGAGTGCCCGATGCTGAAAGAGAATGAGAGGCGCACCGCTATGCCTAAGAAACAGGGTAGGCTGCAAGCCCTACACAATGAAGAAACCATCGAGGAAGGTGGCGTGGTGGAAGGTACCCTGCGAGTCTTTTCCTTGCCAGCATTTGTGTTATTTGATATTGGAGCTACTCATTCATTTATATCTCAACACTTTGCTAATACCCTGACTGCAAAACCTACAACCATGGGTGGTGAATTCTCTGTCACACACCCTTAGGGGAGAAGGAGAAATTAAACCAATACTTTCCATCCGCCGATGTAATGATCGGAGACCTTAACCTAAAGGCCACCTGGTATGTATGTCCATGGAAGGGTATGACGTCATATTGGGAGCCGACTGGCTGTCCACATATGGGGCAATCGTCGATTGTAAGAAAGGAAGGGTAACGTTTAGTGACTTTCCTAAATTAGCATTCACTGGAATTAGACATAAGAAGCGGATGTCCCTAGTCTCCGCCTTAAAAGCCCATAACATGATAAGGAAGGGATGTTTTGCTTTCCTTACGGCCGTCATAGTCGAAAAGAAGGGTTCAAAGATAGAAGACATCCATATAGTCCAGGACTACCCAGATGTATTCCCTGAAGACTTACCCGGAGTTCCCCCTGAACATGACGTCAACTTCGCCATCGAGTTGACTCCTGGAGCTGCCCTGGTATCGCGTCAACCGTACCGGATGTCGCCTGCCGAATTGAAAGAACTAAAAGCACAACTGATGGAGCTGCTAGAGAAGGGGTTCATCAGACCAGTACCTCCCCTTGGGGAGCACCTGTGCTATTCATCAAGAAGAAAGATGGATTGATGAGGCTGTGCATCGACTATCGACAACTCAATCAGCTTACGATCAAGAACAATATCCATTGCCTAGGATCGACAAACTATTCGACCAAATTTCTAGAGCGCAATATTTCTCCAAGATCGATCTTCGATCTGGCTATCACCAAATGAGGATCAAGGAAGACGATATCTTCAAAACAGCTTTCAGGAGCAGGTATGGACATTACGAATTTGTTGTTATGCCTTTTGGTCTAACCAATGCTACTGCAGCCTTTATGCAACTCATGAATAGCATATATCGGCCATACCTTGAAAAATTTGTGGTCGTCTTCATCGACGATATCCTCATATATTCCAAGACCAAGGAAGATCATGAAGAACACTTGAGGACCGCACTGCAAGTCTTACGAGACAACAAACTATATGCAAAATTAAGCAAGTGCGAGTTCTGGCTCGAAGAAGTGTCTTTCTTGGGCCATGTCATAACAAAGGACGGCATCTCCGTTGATCCCTCCAAAGTCGAAGCTGTACTCAACTGGGAGAGACCAACAAACGTCACCGAGATAAGAAGCTTCCTAGGACTGGCTGGTTACTACAGGCGGTTCATCAAGGACTTCTCTAAGATCGTCGTACCACTCACGCGTCTGACACGAAAGGAGAATCCCTACTCCTAGAGTAAAGAGTGTGAGAAGAGTTTTCAAACACTCAAAGACTGCCTTACCTCAGCACCCGTTCTCGCTCTACCAGTAGAGGGAGAAAGTTTCTCTATCTACACTGATGCCTCAGGAATTGGGCTAGGCTGTGTACTAATGCAAAAGGAAAGGTCATTGCTTATTCCTCAAGGCAATTGAAGACGCATGAAGTCAACTACCCTGTGCATGACTTGGAGTTGGCTGCCGTGGTCTTCGCATTAAAAATTTGGAGACACTATCTATATGGCAGCAGCAATTCACTGTCTACTCAGACCATAAAAGTCTGAAGTATTTATTCTCTCAGAAAGAACTCAACATGAGGCAGAGAAGATGGTTAGAATATCTGAAGGACTTCGATTTCAACATCCAATACCATCCAGTAAGGGAAACGCCGTGGCTGATGCTCTTAGTAGAAAGCCAATGGCATCTATCTCAAGTCTAGTCCTTGGCGAGATGCAATTACTTGAACAATTCGCGAGGCTAGATTTAAATATTGAACATAGGGATGATCATGTTTTGATTGCCAATCTCAAGATCCAATCTGACCTGCTGGAGGAAATCAAGATGCAGCAGGACAACGATCCATTCTTAGTCCGTGTCAAGGAAACCTTAGCGGACAAACCAGATTTTGCCATGACTGAAGATGGAAGGTTAGTATTCCAAGGGAGAACTTGTGTCCCAGACGACGAAGCCCTAAAAAGGAAATTAATGGATGAAGCTCATCAAACTAAGTACACTATTCATCCAGGAGGTACCAAAATGTATCAAGACATGAAAAGAACATTTTGGTGGCCGAATATGAAGAGGGAAGTAGCCGAGCATGTAGCTCATTGCCTCACATGTCAGCAAGTAAAAGCGGAACACCTGCGTCCTGCCGGTGTACTCAGACCGCTAGATATTCCGAATGGAATAGGAAAGCATTGGCATGGACTTCATCATGGGTTACCCAAGACTCGTGGGGGGCTCGACGCCATATGGGTCATTGTTGACCGGTTACCAAATCTGCGCACTTCTTACCTATAAAGAGTACATGGTCTGTGGAGTGCTAGCTGCATTATATGTCAAGGAGATCGTGCGATTGCACGGTATTCCGTCATCTATCATCTCAGATCGAGATCCAAGGTTCACCTCTCATTTTTGGAAAGGTCTGCAATTGCCCTTGGTACGAAGCTTAATTTTAGCACTACCTTTCACCGGCAACTGATGGGCAAACTGAGAGGACAAATCAAATTGTAGAAGACATGTTAAGAGCTTGCATTATAGATTTCAAGGTCATTGGAATGAACATTTACCCTTGATTGAGTTCGCCTATAACAACAGTTACCAGGCGAGTATTAAAATGGCACCATTTGAAGCACTCTATGGCAGAATTGTAGATCTCCTGTGTGCTGGAATGAAGTGGGAGAACAACAATGGTTAGGACCAGACATGGTATACAGTACAACCCGGGATATACAGATGATACGAGATCGACTCAAGATTTCTCAGTCCAGACAGAAGAGCTATGCTGATAAGAGAAGACGGGATCTGGAATTTCAAATAGGAGATCATGTGCTATTAAAGGTATCTCCTACCCGTGGTATTCAAGATTCGGAGTGAAAGGGAAACTTAGTCCAAGATTCATTGGTCCTTTCGAAGTACTTGAAAGGATTGGTGAAGTTGCTTACAGACTGGCCTTGCCACCAAATTTGGCAAGTGTGCACAATGTCTTCCATGTATCCATGCTTAGGAAATATGTGTACGATCCTACACATGTCATTCGCCATGATGATCTGGTGTTAAACAAGGACATGACGTATGAAGAGAAGCCGATCAAGATATTGGACCGGAAGATACAACAACTCAGAAATCGTCCCATTCACGTGGTGAAGGTCTTATGGAATAACCGCGGAGAGGAAAGAGCTACGTGGGAACCGGAAGGAATTATCAGACGAAACTACCCTAACCTATTCGGTAAGTCATTCTTTCCTGTAAGGTCATGTGAATTTGGAGACCAAATTGTTTTAAGAGGGAGAGGATGTAGCAACCTGAATTTTTACGAAAAAAAAAATAAAAAAATTTAAATAAAGAATTTAAAACCTAGCTAAATGGATATTTAAATATAGCATTAAATAAAACCCATTAAATGGAAAAGAGTAATGGGCTTTGCTTAATGGATCTTCCAGAATTTATTGGGTCAAAAATATGAATTTACGAAGGGAGAATAATAGGAAAATACCCTAAATTCGTAACTCAATTATTACCTAAATAGAAAAGGGGTATTTAATGCATTAAATAGGAAGTTAGAGTTGGAATTGGATTCCTAAACCTACCCCATATGGGTTAGCACGAATTTGGATCTTTTCCAAGTCTAAATAGAGTTTGGAAAGCAAGGAAGGAAGGAGGATATAAGGAAATTTCGTAATTAAAGGAATTAGAGTAATAGTAGGAATAGAAATATACTTGCATAAATACACCTCTTAAACTCTCTTGGGCAACCCTAGCTCTTGCCAAGAGTTGCTGGACGTGGAGAAGAGGCTAAGGAGGAGAGGATTTCGTGGAGAGAAGAAGAACTTGAAGCTTCTTCCCTTGTTCTTCAAGTTCTAGCCCTAGAAGATAAATCGAGTCAAAGGTAGGCATTCTCACAAGCATAAACCATGAAACCTTTTCTGTAGGTTCTTCCTACCCTCTTGAACGAAACCCCCAAGTTTCATATTTTTCCATCCATCCTATCTTTTGTTCTTAATTTTTGAAGAACTGCAAATGATAACCCCGAGGTGTCATGTTTAATTCAAATCTCTATGTATACTTGATCCCATACTACGAAAGTTTTACTGTAGATACTTGATGTTGTTAGGGATCATTTGCCCCTAAAAAGCCTAAATTTCATTGAGCATGTTGCTCGAATTAAATCAGTCTTGCTCTCTATGTCATGTTCTGTGTTACTCGTTGTTGTTCATGCTCAAACCATGTTCAAACCATGCTCTCTCTCAGATTCCGATTTACTGGAAGTACCCTTACATGTCTAGTTTAATTTGGAACTGTTTCATGATTTTTCGTTGACTATATAATTAGTTATGATTTTCTAAACGACCATGTATCAAAATTTAAATCCCTGGTCCGCAATCCAATGTCTGGTCTGACTCCTGTCAGAGTCAGGCGCAGACAACCAGAAGGCGACGCCTCGACATGTCGCTTTCTGGGGCCTGATTGCGACAGCCTCCCTGTCGTGACCAAGAAGGCGACAGGTAAGTCGTCACGTTCTCAGTACCCGATTGCAAGCCCTGTCGCGACCCGTACAAGACCTTGTCGCGTTCACCAGGCCGTAGCGACAGTACCCATGTCGCGATCTGCCTACCCTGTCGCAATGCTCATTGATCTATGTCGCCTTCTCAGTTTTTTTTTTGATAAAAATCCATAAAAATATTTCTGTTAGATTCTAAATAATCCTTACACCTTTTTACAGTTATGCCCCCAGTAAAAACCTTGCCTAATAATGGAACAATATTGCAGAAAATATCTCATAATGTATCTGGTAATTTATTGCAATAAAGTGTATTAATTGCCCTATTTTAAAGGACTTGTATTCGTTTCTTGCGTTGTTTATATACCGATATCGACGCTCCACTGTTCTAGAATTCCTCTAGAACGTCGAGCACATGTTTTATATACACACTTTACTTGGCTTGTGGTGAACTCTCCGTCAGATATTCCTTTCGCTGGACTAGTGAACTCTTGCACAAGGCCTCCGTAAGTCTCCTCTGATCATGGATTCCCACATGGTCGACGAGCCGGTTGTACCCTAATACCTATGATACCCTTTAGGGATCTATATGATCCACACGGCTATTAGAGATTCACTCTCGTCTTAAATCACGCCGGACCTCTGGACCTGTGCATAACAAGGCCAGTGGTAGGGTCGTGAGTTCCACCTGACTGCCAACACCAAGTGCGCGTGTTGTGCAACTGTTACTATCGCCTGATTACTCGACGTATTACGTGCAATGTCCACTAGCTCTCATCTATACTCTACTCGCTCACCTATTCACGTTCACTCTACTAGCTCATCTATTCATCTTGTGCTCTTATCTATTTCTTGGTACTCTATACTGGCCATTGACTGATTGTCTAAAGATAAACAATATAACCAATGCCTGGCAATATATAAGGGCCCGATCTGGTCCTGGGATGTGCGCCCGAAAGTGCTAGTGCCCATGGGAGTTAAATGATCAGAGTGTTTGGCATTACACTCAAGTGCTATCTATCGCGACTATCTATATGACAATCAAAACACAAACGTGCTATACTCTCTCGATGTCTAGAATGACAAACAAGTGCTATACTCGTCGTGCTATTACTATACTTGTGCTAGTTGTGCTATGGCCATCCTGCTATTCGTGCTATATTCAATACTTGTGCTATTTTAGAAACTATACTCGATCTCGTGCTATTATGCTATCTTGTTACCTGTTGTGCTATCTCTTACTATATTTTGACTCTCTTGTACCTGCTATCTCTAGACACTCTGCCATTAAATGCGTTAATTATTAAAAAGCCTGCTTGAGCCTGAGATTTAAGTCCTACTGGGAATTATCGCTCACCCTACGTTATTTGATGTTGTGTTCTCAGGAGAGACCGAGGATGACACATACACTCACGAGGAAGGGAATGACCAAGAGTGAAGCCAGGAGTACCCTTGAGTCATTATGTTATCTTAGAGTTGTAGTTAGTTATTTCCTTCTGTTGCAATGTAATTGGGCCCTTTAGAATGGCTCTGATATTAGTGGTTGTAACTAGACATTTGGAAAATTATTAATGAGAAAGATTTGCTTTAGTATTATTCAGTGTGCAATGGTTTGATGTCTAGTATACGCTCTATACCTTTTCTTGAAACTGCCTTCACGCTCCGATATTCCGCGTTGGGGCGTGACAACAGCATATGAGTTATATAAAGGGAAAAAGCCGAAGATCAGTCACTTCAGAACTTTTGGATGTCTATGCTTTATTCACAACAACGGCAAAAGAGATATTGGTAAGTTAGATGCCAAGTCAGATGAAGGCATCTTCATGAGGAAGAAATTAATGATAATGATGCAGATGAACTGTCCGAAAAGTTAAAGAACACATCATTTGAGGACAAGAAAGATCCACCTTTGGAAGACTTGCAAGAAAAGGATATCGAACATGAAAACTTCCAAAGGAGTGGAGACACAAGAAAGACCACCCACCTGAGAACATCATTGGTGATCCATCTGTAGGGGTAAGAACAAGAGGTAATGTAATCCCTTGTGATTATCTAGCATTTGTTTCTCAAATAGAGCCTAAGACAATCAATGAAGCTCTTACTGATGAATCTTGGATTATAGCCATGCAAGATGAACTTAATCAGTTCAAGAGAAACCAAGTATGGTCACTCGTTCCTAGACCATCAGATCATCCAGTGACTGGCACCAAATGGGTGTTCATAAACAAAGTAGATGAAACTGGTGTGATCCTAAGAAACAAGGCTAGATTGGTAGCTCAAGGCTATTCACAAGAGGAAGGCATAGATTTCGATGAACCCTATGCACCTGTAGCTAGACTTGAGGCTATTAGAATTCTGCTTGCATATGCATCCGCATTAGATTTGAAATATTTCAAATGAATGTTAAGTCTGCATTTTTGAATGGTTTTATTAAGGAGGAAGTCTATGTAGAACAACCTCCAGGTTTTGATGATACTGATTTTCCGGAACACGTTTTCAAATTACACAAAGCATTATATGGTTTAAAGCAAGCACCTAGAGCCTGGTATGAAAGGCTTAGCTCTTTTCTATTAGACCATGGTTTCATCAGAGGTCAAGTAGATAGTACACTATTTATCAAGTCCAAGGTCAAACATATACTACTTGTGCAAATTTATGTAGATGACATAATTTTGGCTCTACTGATGAATCTCTTTGCAAGTACTTTGAAGAGCTTATGCAGGGAGAATTCGAGATGAGCATGATGGGAGAGCTAAACTACTTCCTTGGATTGCAAATCAGTCAAGGAAAGGATGGCACCCACATTTGTCAAGCCAAATACATCAAGGAACTTTTAAAGAAATTTTGATTTGAAGGTACAAAGCCACTGTCAACACCGATGAGTACATCTACAAGAATAGACAGTGATCAAGATGGTAAGAAAGTAGATCAAAAGATCTACAGAGGTATGATAGGCTCATTGCTTTATCTAACAGCAAGTAGACCAGATATTATGTTTAGTGTATGCATGTGCGCTAGATATCAAGCAGACCCTAGAGAGTCTCACTTAATTTTGTCAAAAGAATATTTAGATATTTAGCTAGAACTCATGACTTAGATTATGATATCCAAAATCATGTGAAATCAATCTAGTAGGATACTCTGATGCTGATTACGCGGGATGCAAGATAGATAGAAAAAGCACCAGTGGTTGTGTCAATTCCTTGCAGGATGTTTGATCTCATGGTCCTCAAAGAAACAAAATTCAGTAGCACTGTCTACACCTGAAGCTGAGTACGTAGCTGCTGGAAGTTGCTGCACACAACTCTTATGGATTAAGCAACAAATTGAGGATTATGGACTCAAGATCAAGACCATTCCCTTGTTGTGCGAGAACACCAGTGCCATTAATTTAACCAAGAATCTAGTACAACATTCAAGGACAAAACACATTGAGGTTAGATACAATTTTATTCGTGATCATGTAGCTAATGGCAATATAGAAATTCATTTATTGATACAAATAATCAGTTAGCAGATATCTTCACAAAGGCCTTACCGGAAGAGAGATTTACTTCTCTTAGAAGGGAATAAGGCATGTGTAAATTGTGAAAGAACTATCTGTTTAAGACTGAAATATTAAATTTCGGAGTTCAAATCATTTATCCCTCTTGAATTAAGCAAAAGATTTCAATCGTCTCCTTTGTGTAAATATCCTTGATGGTTCGC